>JANHGL010007831.1:74866-104092 GCA_024611195.1 Ceyx melanurus | reverse complement strand
TAATATAAAGGTATTAATAAATATATTTATAACCTATATAAATATAGGTTGTAAAGATATAAATATATATAAACATAGGTTCCAAAGAGATCTCTATGGGTTATGAAGATGTTTATTCTGGAGAAGGGCAGGGTTGTTGCTGACACAGGTTTAGCGAGGAGGTGTCAGGAGCCCCCTGAAGTGTGCTGCTGTCCGGGGCACAGGAGGGGCTGCTGCAGAGCTGCACTGACACTGCCCAGTGTCGACCAGGCCTCGGGCTCCCTTGCCAAAGGGATTACGTAAAATGTGGTGCTAAAACCACCTTGACAGCAGCGAAACAAAGACCTTTCCTTGCGGGGGAAGGAGTACAGGCAGGAGTTTGGGGCCCGTTGTCCTGGCGAGGATCTGCTGCGGGTCCCTTCCCTACACCCCTCCAGCTGGGCCCGTGGGCAGAGGCCAGGCCAGCTGGGGCACAGGAGTTAGCAGTCAGTGTCGCTGACGTGAAGCCCTGTTTTCATCCCCCCGGTTGGCTTTGCAGGGACTCGAGCGGGAAGAGGAGAGGCTGAGGGGGGCAGAGGTGCAGAGTCCCCACAGACCTTCCCGCCCTCTCCCACACGCAGGGCGCCGCTGCCAGGGCTGTGCCAGAGACCTCTGCTCCTCAGCCTCTGGATTTGTCACCCTCAGAGGCCATAGGTAAAGATCTGCTGAGAATCATCTTCTTTCCCTTCTTTGCAGAGCTATGGTCAAAGTACTGTGTGCTGAATCAGGACAAAGAACAAAGCTGATTTTGGCCTTTGGTTTTTCTCCTGTCCCTGCTACCTGCACACCCAGAGGCCGGCTGGGCCCCGTTACAGGCCACCAAGGGTGTCTCGGTGTCAGCAAGCAGTGCAGCCTGGATCCAACTGAAGTGCTCTTGATCCAGCAGCAACTTGACAGAAAGATTACACCCCAGTGGCAGCAGGCAGGGAAAAGACCCAAATAAAATGTTATTATAATATTTCCTGTGAAGGAAGTTGGGATAATATTGTGGCGGGTAGCTGACCAGCTGCTTTCATTTAATATTTTTCTAATTTTAGTCAGTGTTGGTCAAACAAACACAGCTTTTAAGGGATTTCCTTCAGTGTTTACAGACTGTTGTGCAGTTAGTTGAACAGAAGCTCTGCAGTGTGATGATGTATGATCAAGAAATGTGCCCTTTTGAAAAAGCACTGCTGCACTGGTACAATTAGCTGTCCTTGAGGTGACCACATTTCAAAAGCTGGGATCCAGACCGTGCCTTTCACTGACTACAGGCTGCTGCAATTGCACACCTCGGGGGGACTGCCTTTGGAAGGGGCAGACCTGCTCTGGCCGTGCAAATCAGCCAGGAAAATGGAGAAATTGAGGTTTATGGCTCAGCTGAAGCCAGGGCACTGGCCTGGGTGGCTCAGCCCCTGGAAACAGCAGCTGTAGCTGGAGGTGCATTCCCTCGCACCTGCGAAAAGGGAGCCTGGGCCTCAGCCCTTCGGAAATGATTCCTGGGCACAGAACGGGCTATTATAGTGGAGTTTTGAAAGAACTCTTTTTAGGGTAAAAAATAAAATTTCCTGGCTGGCTGGTAGCAGAGAGTCATAGACAGTCTGCCACTGTGTGCTCGGTGCCCAATGTGCTGCTTATTCGAAGTTGAGCTGCTGAATTGCTTAGTGTTAATAATTTGCTGTTAGTTGCAGTGGTGGAGCTGCCTGCCTCTGTTATTACGGCTGCTCAGCCGTTCCCTTTCCAAGGGGCTCTGCTTTCCATCCTCACCTTGACCTTCCCTTTGCTGCAGACTTGCCAGGCCTTTCCACGGCACATCTTTTGCTTTGCAAGAGTCTTTCAGATGTGCACGAGCCAGAGAGCTGGCTCCTGCTTTGAGATCCCTAAACATTGGGATGCAGAGCCACATGCTCCTTTCACATTCATAACCAGAATTTCATGGCAACGTGGCTCCTGCATTCAGCAGAATTATGGTTTGCTGCAGATGTTTATGAGTGTATGGGCGCAGTTAGGAAGTTTGCTGCCCAGTCTCCATCCTGCATGGAGGGATTTGAAGAAAAACCCAGGCACCAGACGCATTTTAGAATCTGTAAAAGCTGGTTTGGGGTATTCAGGGCTCCTGACTAAATTCACCCTAATGTTAACAAATTGTGTAATGCCATCAATGTTATGTTTTAAAGGGGGAGGGAACAGCTAGAAGCATATGCTGTTTTGTCTCTGTTTCACACAGTACCATTATGATCAGAAAAGCAACTCTGTGTCATCTTAGTTTTCCGATATTTATGCTTCATAACACACTGGTTGAGTTGAGAATTTAAGTGATATTTTCATTTTGCTTAATAGTTGGTAATGGAAACGCAGTCTGGTGTCTCAAAACCCAACTGCAAAAGCCCTGTGTCTTTGCTGAAGAGTTCAGTGTGGAAACTAAAGCTCTCTGAAACAAACCGTGTAAAGGAAGAGAAGGAAAACACGCTGGTGAATTGCCAGAAGCCAGGACCAGAAAGAACAATTTTCTGTTTACAAATGTACATGTAAGAATGACAGAATGCATGCACCCAAAGAAAGCCAGGAGAGGTCTAATAAAGAGATTGCGTGGCTGGCAATGTCCTTCTTATTCCCAGCATTTTGTTCCAGTCAAAGAGCTTCTACCATTTGTAGCCACAGGCAGAATTCAGTCCCGTCGAACTGTGTTTAATATTTAAAAGTTTTATAAGGCTATTCTTCAGCAAAACAGCCAAGTGACATGAAAAAAAGATTTGAAAATTACAGCAAATTATAGGCTCTGGTCTTCAGAATTCCAGATTTTTTGCTTTTCCCTCGCTCCTTTGCTACTATTGCAACCAAAGCAGTGGTTCTGTGCATTGAAAATGGCAGGATTCACCCTGCAAATGCCTTGTTCTAAATTTTTTCATCCTCAAAGGAACCACACACTTGACATATTAAAGTTTAAAATGGTGTTTATTGAGACATATGGGTGTTTACTATGTGCAAATGTTATGTTTACTTTGAGATGTTTTCATATGTGCATATTTGTGTTAGTGATAATAGTATTATGGTAATTCCCACATAAATGTGTATAGTATGTTTTTGAGTCTGGAAGTATTTATTAGTTGTCTTATTGCTAATCACTTTAGGAATCTAAAATAATGAGTTGTGTGTTTAAAGGTTCACCTGCCTGTTGGCTCCACATATCTTTCTTAGGGACAGTTAGAAGCAATTTTAAGTTTGACTTGAGAAATCCTAGGCAAAGCTGTCCATAACTTGTCCTGACAAGCTGCATTGGGTTCAGATTATTGAGAACATTTATAAAGAGACATCTGAGGAGAATCACTCTCAAACTCTTGGAAGAAACTATTTTTCAGGCTGGCAGGAAGGAACAGGGCAGTTTCTAGAGGAATGGGCAGAGTCTGAGCTACAAATGTAAGGAGACAAATAGGAAATCCAGAACAACCTGGAAGCCTTGTATTCACAGATGCTTGTATCTTGGTATGCCTCTCCATTAAGCATTCTCTGAGAAGGTATTGAATGCTTTCGAATTTTTATTCATTAAAAAGTCAGTTCCTTGAAATGATATGAGGAAAAGCTTTGGCCACCAAAATAATCCACTTCTGAATGCTCATGACCTTGGCCTTACTAACTCTGAGGTGGCAAAGTTAGACCAGGCATTGTCCCCTGAGGTGGACAGGAGTTTTGTTTCTCACTTCAGCAAGGCTCTGATTTGGTGGTTTTTAATGCACTGTGTTTGTATATTTATCAGAGTAGTGGAATACACTCAAATGGTGTTTTGCAATGACCCACTTCATTAGAGCATTCTCATTCAATAGCAGCTGGTAGGCTTTATGTCAAATGATTTATAAGGTGAGCACCCTATTTTAATGATAGCAATTATCATGATTTATCAGATACTTTTTAGCATCCTGACAAAGAAAAAAATCCTCTTTGAAATTAGGGGCATGTCACCTTAAACACTATACAATTGATTTGTCTTCTTGAACCTGGTAAGTGCAGGTATCAGATAGTAAAACTCAGAATCTTTGCAAAAAAAGAAATAGAGGATGAATTTGAAAATGACATCAGGAAGGAAGAGGATGAAAAATCTATTTATTAGATTACAAATTCTTTTTGTTTTGATCACAATATGGATCTTGTAATGGCAAGTCTTATATTTCTGTGAATTTAGCAGATGGAAGAAGGATATATTGAAGAACTCCAAGTCAACTGAGAGAATAATTTACATGAAATCTTCGCCTCTGAAAACACGAGGATTCCCAGGCAATAAGTCAAGCACATTTGAAAAATTCTCCCCTGGATAGCACCAAGTTACATTATTTGCAGTTATCAGGGAGAGGGATTTTCTCAGTATGTTATCCTGCTGCAAAGAGAGGGTGCAGTGAGATTTATGGGTTTAAACGCATCATGTTTTTATCATGAGCCTTGAGTCCTGTAAGTGGGTGAGTCCTTACCAGCCCACCGGGCTGTGGCACAGCAGCAGGGGCTGGGGAGACAGCCCAGCAGCTCCAGACCTTTCCGACTGCTGCAGCATTTAGTAGGGCTCCTGAGAAGCTTCTGTTTCCAAACTTTCCCTCCTGGTTAGGGGTTCAATGGCTGCCTGGAGACAGATGGTTATCTGGTTAGCTCTTAACACCTAATTATCACTTCACCAAAGACTTTGGGCTGGGTGATGGAGAATCACTATGTTTAAAAGACTCCAAGCAAAGGAATTTTTTTTTAAGCAAGTGAATTATTCCCCTAATAGGATCTGCAGATATGGGAGGAAAACTAAGGAAATCAGTCTTTTGTGGGAGAAAAGTTAAACTAGGCAAGGGATAAAAAAACAAAGCTCTGACTTTTCCCATATGTTTAACAACTTTAGTCATCTAATACAATATAGTGAGGAAGAGTGTGGACTAAGAAAGAAGATTCTTTCTTGGCAACAGCCAGGACTAGTTAAAGAACCAAGCTAGACACCTTCTTTTCCAGCATTGAAAAGTCTGGATATGTGTAAATACACCTTCTTTTCTGGGGGTGGGAAGTGGAATGTCTGTGCTCTGATTCTGGTGATGTCTTTGCATTTGTCTCTAGTGAGCAGATGCAAGGGAAGTGATCTGCTCCTGGGATGGAGCTGCTTTCAGGAAGGCTGTGGAAATGCCATACTCCTAGATGTCATCTTGCAGGACCACATCCCCTTCTCCCTGTCCCCATCACCTGCCTTCTCCTAGCTCACTGCAGAGTCTTAATAGTTGTGAGATTGCTGCCTGTTCACAGCGTTCAAAGTAGCTGCTGCATCTTCTGTTTCACTTCTTTGTTTAAGAGAGAGAAGCCCAGAAAGAGATGCTAAGAAATAAACTAGTCAACAAAAGACAACCATGAATAACTACTATATTTACTGTAATAACTCCTTATAATTGCTATACCCTTTCATCCCACTCATCCACTCCATCACTCTTTCCATTTATCAGCTGGCACATCGTCACCTTTAAGACTTTAGGTCAGGTCTTTCAGGTTTACTGTTTTCTCTGGAGGCTTCCAGTTTCAATGCCACACCTTCCTGAGGACCTTGGTGATCTTCCCTGTGGCTCCAGCCTCTCAGTGGAATGCTGTATTGGTGGCTGTGCACTCAGCTGCTGGGTGGGACACCAGGGCAGGATTGTGTATGTGTGCACTGCCATGGTGGGTGTGCACTCAGCTGGTGGGTGGGACACCAGGGCAGGATTGTGTATGCCTGCACTGCCATGGCAGAGTAAACAGAGCTGAGTAGTGCTGCAACTATGTGGGGAATGTCAGGGGCACAAACAGCAGCATGTTTGATGGCATTCATGTAGGGACAGCCATGCTGAATCACTTCTGCTGTTTCCTCTAGTGCCTTATCTGTTGTCTGTGGGTGAAAGAAACTAGTAATTATCTGTAAAACAATCAGCTCAAATGGAAAGTGTTTTCCTGACATTGATTTTTAGAAGTTTGGGGGATTTTTTTGTGATTCCTAGAATGATATATAGAAGTGAAAAATCTTACTTTAGGAAGTATGTTTTTCTTTTTATAATCTACATCAAGTTTTCACTAAAATACCCTGTGTCAGTGAGTTCCCCAGAGCAACAGGCTCTTGTGCATTTCTGTGTTGCACTAACTCAAGGTCCAGAATCAGTGATGTGACCACAGATCTCATTCTAGAACTACAGAAATATGAATACAGACTGCTGCTTGACTCTGATGTACCCAAGAAAAAACCACATTTATTTCAGTATGCTCAGGGATTTGGCATTTGGAGAGAAGCAGAGATACAGGCTTAGAGGAATAACCCCCTAGGTTTATTCCTTGGTTGAAGTGTTGAAGCAGGCAGAGGTGTGCTGGGTGACAGATGCCACCTGCCTGGACCAAGGGGCTCCATGTGAGGACTCCCCTGCTTCCCAGTGCCTGCTGGAATCAGCAGCTGAACTGAGAGGCAGGGTCCCATTTCACACCTTAGTCATGAAGCCTGCTCCTGAAAGTGCCTCTTAGAGAAAAACGTCCTGGACTCTGAGGGCAGAAGTACGGGAAGAGAATTTGTAAGTGGGAAGTTCTAAGCTGGTATGGAAGAACACTCCCGAGAGGCTGCACTGCTGGCCCTGTGCACACTGCTGGCCCTGTGCACAACAGGGAATGCAAAGAACACTGCTGAGTGCAAGCCAGGCAGTGCTGGGCAAATCAGTTAACTCGTGTGCCCAGAGCATGCTGATAGTCTCATTCTTACCACGGTGAAGTAGGAAAGTACTGAGGGAGCTGGAAATGTCTTCACATCACAGTGGTGCATTTAAAGCTGGAGAGCAGCTGATATTCTTCCACGGATGTATTAGTATTCCCAGAAAGTTAAATGAGCAAATCACAAAAGCTGAGCTTATTTTGAACTTGGCAGGGGTTGAGATTTCTATCTTTTAATGTGACAATGAAATGATGGATGATTTGGTGGAAAGAAAAACAAAAATGCAAACTTAGCTGCTATTGCATTAACCTCTGTTAACAGAAGAACTGAAAGGAACAGTATCTAATTTTCTCTTTACTTCAACTATTAAAGTAGAGCTAATTGTTTATAAGTTATGTACCTGAAGCTTAGTGAACAGGCAAATAAATGTCTTAAGGGGATGCAAGAGTATACAAGAGGTTATTTTCCCCAATGATTTATTATTATTGTTATTATTGCTGTTATTATTATTATTGTTATTATTGTTGTTATTATTGTTGTTGTTATCATTACTATTATTATTATTATCGTTATTATTATTATCATTATTTGCCAAAGTAAACTCCGCAGATCTCAAGCCTCGGCAGACTTCTTGTTGATTTTTCACCCAGCTATTGTTCTGACAGTCTCTTCATTTTCCCTTTATTCTTTTTCTTTCGGCAGACCCGTGCACCAGAAACTGAAATGCAGTGAGAGTTTTGTCAAATGTGCATCAGCCTGGAGTTCCAAAGCAGGATGCAGGAGGCACTGGAAGGAAGCAATCTGCTCTGCCACACTTGCTGGATGCTCAGTTGTCACCTTTCTCGCATTTGTGAGTTCTCCCTTTGATCACTCTAATAACAATTCCTTAGACTATTAACATGGGAAGCCAGAAACACGTTCGTGGAAAATTCGACTGTTCACCATTTATGCTGTCTGTTTAATTCTTAGGATTTGCAAACTGTGGACCCTGAGAAGGGCCTAATCACCACCCTCTTACCCAGTGTTATGCCGGTTTATTTGTGAAGAGGCCGGTGGTGATTGATTGCTAGGCTTTGACAAAAGCTACTTTTGGGCCAGGCACCTTTGGTGAGGTGGGGAAGGTGTAGACAGGAGGATTTCTGCCTGCAGCACAGGGAAGAAGGGAGCAGGGCAGGCTGGCACAACACCTCTGCTTTCTGGTTCACTTTCAGAACAAAAACTCTCCTGTGTGGGAGGTTTTCCTAAAGATGTTCTGAAATGATTTTGTATCTGGCCTGGAAGTAGAGTACTGTGTAAATGGTCCTTCTGGCTTTGTTCTCTCTAGGACTCGATGACCAGATTATGGCTGGTTATCATAAGAACAACCCGTGATAAATTCCGAAGCAAGACAACAAAGGTAAGAGAATGCCCTTCGGGCCAACGAGTCTGAATTATCCAATCGGCGTCACAAATGTAACTGATCTCGGGAATGATCGGAAATGTTTGTTTTTCTGCGCCTTTGTCAACACTCTTGGAGTTATTTGCACTGGG
Organism: Ceyx melanurus; assembly: GCA_024611195.1. Classification (NCBI taxonomy): domain Eukaryota; kingdom Metazoa; phylum Chordata; class Aves; order Coraciiformes; family Alcedinidae; genus Ceyx; species Ceyx melanurus. Next base: position 95,892 of record JANHGL010007831.1, on the reverse strand, counting down.
TATTTTACGTGGTGATGTTATTTGGCTGCTGGTTGGCACCATTTACAAAGCAATCTGTGTTTTAACATGGAGAGCACTAAAGGCTGGGAGTTGCTAATACCTCTGAAGCAAGCTCCACTCATTTTCTTTGTTTGCTTTTTTGTGGAATCAATGGGCTGAAGTTTAGTGCTTGTAAAGATCGGGGACTGGCAGTGGAAGCTGAAGCCAGCGACTCTGTGAGCCATTAGTGAGTAAGCTCCTCTGTGCAGCACTGCCAATGCAATACAGCCTGACTGGCAGCTCCTTTGCTATTTGTTCCTACACTGCTCCTCAGCAGAGGTTGCCAATGTGCTTGTTTTTATGGCATGGGCGAGTGGAAAGAAAGATGAGGCCACCATGGTTATTTCCATTTGGGAGGCAAGACAAGGTTTGAACCCAGGTATTCGAGGTGAAATGCTAGTGGAGTGACCTGCTTGGAATGTGAAGCTGTTGTAGAAGAGCTTTTCTGCGCTGGTGCTGGTGTTTTTTTGCATTGTTGTGTAAGTTTACCATTTCAGAATCATTGATACCAGGTCCTGAGGGCATGCTTTGGCTACTGTAGCTGAATAGATGAAGTATGGTTCCCTTATTAACTTGTCAAAGTACGATGCAGCTGCATCATTTACTCACCCATTTGCTTAACTTAAATAAAGGTTGGTGGTTAGGCTTCTGTTGCTTTGTGCTCTCCTGCTAATTATCAGTGTATTTGTTTTAGAGACAATTAGCCACCTGGTTCATTCTCCCATTGAAGTCAGGTCATCATGAGTTACATCTGCTTTCAGGACTCTTCAAGTCCAAGACATAATAAAAAGATGATGGCTATGATTATAAAATCATGCAGGGTTGGGTGTAAGTTGTACAGCAGATTGAATTCCCAAGGAGGACTGGGTTACAAAGCTCTTGCAGGGCTTCCTTCTGCATGTCACAGGAGATGGATGTGGAGAGAAAACAGTTGTGCAATGCCAGGAGTTCTTCAGCTTGTGGTTGGTAGAGTGTTTTCAGAGGTATGTTGGTGAGGTGAGACAGGGCACTTCCCTGTGGCACTGGGGGTGCAACAAGCAAGTGAGGAGGGAGCAGGTTTCTGTGCACGCTGCATTTGCATAAAAATAAAAGTTGTTCATACCTGTGGGTGTTTCCTTTTAAAAACGTGCTCTATAATGGGCATAAGATTATGTGTGAGGCACATTTACTTTTATAATCCCATATGTTCTGGTAAAACTCTGTATTTTGAAGTAAGATTTTATTACAAGAGAACCTCATTAATTCTCACTAATGACTGGAAGACCCTTTTCAAATGACTGAATTTTGTCTACAATGGAATGCCATTAAATGCATTGCGTTGCTAGATGATGTTCTGCATCCTGGGGAGGATGGGCTGGGGATATATTCACCCTGGAGAGGGGGCTACGAAGTCGTGGGGATGGGTTTGGCTGCAGGTGCTTGGTGAAGATGTTCACATGGGGCTGGCTCTGGAGAGGATGGAGCCCTGGATGATAACAGAGGGGGACCTGCTAGTGAGCAGCTTACCATGATTTCCTGCTCCTCTCTGTCCTGGGTCATGGAGGGATCACAGTCCTGACTTTTCTGGGGAGCACAGGCAGCACTAGCCTCCTGGGTGTCAGAAACACCATCTCACACTCAACGGGGACACCGAGACAGAGGCAAGGGCTGATTGTCCAGTAGAGAGTGAGAGGAAGAGAAGGAAGGTGTTCTGGCAATGGGGGACTGGAGCTTTCTCCCAACTGTCCAAAGGGGTTTTAGCACAAGTCACATTCAGAAGACGTGTAATTTTTGGTCAAAGTATAATTTATAGCAGGGGATGGCAGACTGTTAGCTGGTTTCCAGTCAAACACTGCTTTCAGAACTCACAGAACTCCTTGGAGCCAAAGCATCCTTAAGGTGCCAGGTGTTTGGAATTCTGAGAATTGCAAAGAATATGCAAAAGCCCATCAGTGCCTGACACCTGAGTGTTCTGTGCTGAGCAGAACCCCTGGCTCCAGCTGCTCCATGGCATTTACAGGGACCCCACGGCCATGTGAGCTTGGACCTCACAACCCATCCTGCCCCTGCTTTGTTTCCTCCGGTTTGTTTGGGTTTCCTTACCTGCCTACACAGAACCTGGGTGGGAATCCTCTTGCTGGTGCTCCGTGGCTGTAGAGGAGAAATCAGACCTATAAACAAGCTGTTTTTTCAACCCTGAAAAGCCTGTTTCCAGCCACAGAGAAATGCCTTTCTGTGGATGGCTCCCGTACAAGCCAGCAGAAGAGGGAGCGGGAGCCTGTGGGAGCAGCATGGCAGAGCAGAGCCAGACAAAAGGACTGGATTGCCCTCGTTTCCTGGCATGTGAGAAAGTAATTCACTTTGATAGCACATCACCACTGGTGGCTTTCCAACAGCCAGAAAAGACTTGCTACTTGAGGAAGTAAGTAACGTCACATGAAACATACATAATTTGCAGAGAGAGATAATGTAAGACCACGAAGGTTATTGTTTTGCTAACAGTGATTCATGACAATGACACTTTGGAGAGTGCAGGTCTGGGGTGGAAGCTAGGAATGAAATGGATTTCTGCTGCAGGGGTGTGCACTTGGATCTGCTTTCTTGCAGACTTTTAGGAAGCTGTTGCAAACTTAATCCTGTTTAGCAATTAGACTTCAGCTGGCTCTGCTCTTCATGGTGTTTAAACTTAGATTTAAAGAAAATATATCCACCTTGTTGCTTAACATAAACCCTGTTAAAATAACACGTATTTAAGGTGGCATTTTTGGCATTACGGAACAATCAAAGGGGAAGACAAAAGCTTACCCTATCATTAATATATATATATATTTCTCAGAAAAATAAAATTGTGAGATCTTTTAATGAAGACATCAAAGAATACATCTTTCTTAGCTGAAAAGAAGAATGTCTCCTGACAAAAGCCAATTAAGGAGTGAATACATTTTGTTTATTTAGACTTGAAAAATGTATATTCTTGTAAAATGAAATAGAAAAGAAGAAGAAACAATGCAACCACCCAAGCCAGTGTTCTCTCAAGGCTATGAAGCAGCTAAGGAAACATGAAGATGTATGATACATGGAAGCTTGATGCTGCATGAAAGAAACATAGGCTGGGAATTTGCTGCTACCAAAGGCAGGATATTGAAACACGTCTCTGAGAGTGGGGCTTTGCTCCACATACAGAGCAAACTAACAGCAGCTCTCCCATGAGATTCACTTACTTTGTGCTTTTCTGCCCTGCACTTAAGGTGGTTACCCTACACACACCAGATCCAGGCTGAGAAGTCTGATAACACCCAGGACAGCAAGTAGCCTCTGCTGGAGCCCCTGCTGCTCTGATCCTTTCCTTTCCAGGCAGGGTATTTGGGCTTGCTCCTCTGAAGTTGTGTAGCAGATGAATCCCAGGCTGAGCTTCCTTGATTGTGTTTTGAATAACTATTACTGAGCCTGCTGAAAAACTTCAGATGCATTTGTAAATCGTTTGCCTGTCTGCTCCATGGAATGGCCAGACAGTTAAAAGCAGGAGACACAGGGGAGTAGAGAACCTTCTGACCTGCACAGGGCTCAGCCAAAAGGAACAGCAGAACTTACCCTGTCAGACTTGACTGTCCAAGCCCTGCATGCTGAGCCCTTTCTTGGACCATCAGCTTCCTCCCGGGAGGAAGGACTAGAGGCTCTCCCATGCAGAGTCCTGAGCAGTGTCCAGGGTACTGGTTGTTGCCATCACTTACTCTTCAAATACCAACACACACATGAGAAAGCTGGTGCATCAGCTGAACTACTGGCGTCCTGCCATTACTCCTGTGCACAAATATTTGCACAAGCACGACCATGTATTCTAATTTTCTTTGGGCAGTCTTGTACTATAGCTAGCATGCGGGGTGTTTTAACTTTGATAATATCATAGTACAAAATAACCAAAGGAAGACAGCAGAAGTTGGCTAAAATATAAAGGAATAAAGGAAATATATTCCTTTAAAAGATAAAGGAATCAGAAGAGTTCTGCTATATGCCAAACCAACTATCTTTATATTTTAGAAAGATTTGGTTTTTTTTTCCTTTAGATTTTAGAAGGAACTTAGAAATAAAGCACAACCAACCATATTGTGCAAAACATCATTAGGGAAAATTCTTATTATCTTGGAGTCCTATATGTATGGCAGTTGTGATTGGTGCTACTGAAAATAGCACTTAAAAAAAGTGATTCTGGGAGTGTCTAACTGATCAAGAAGCCTTACACCACAGGATGGTAACTGTCTCTAAATTGCGGATTTTATAGCTGCAGTTTTTTTCTCTAATGGGACCATATTCTTCCTCTGTCACTTAATTTTCTGCTTCCCAGGCTTTAAATACAGTCTTAACATTTTTAGAGTCCATTGTAGTTGGAGTTCTGATGAAAACAATGGATGAAGTTTCTTAGGAATTGCAGCAGAGTTTGAGTATAGGACAGGACTGAAACATAGGTTGTGTCCTGTGACAAGAGCAACCTGGCTCCTCAGGCTGATAAGACAATGATCACAACTGTTAGAGTCAGGATTTATTGCACTGAAAAAGGCTTGTGTCAGACTGCAGCAGACTCCTCAGGAATGAAGACAGCTAACTTGGCTGTGTGGTGCAGGAAAGAAGCGTGTTCAGGGAAAAGTTAGGGTCCCACCATGAAGAAATCTCATGGTATCAGAGCTTTATTGTGTAAGACACAGAGGGAAGTTGGAGAGTGCTTTATCATTCAGTCATACTGGGAAATGGATGGTAAAAACTTCAAAGTCAAGTGCTTATTGATGTTTTTTTTGCTTATAAAAATACAGGCACTTAAGAGGCTTTCTGTTGTGTACATTCCACAGTGAGTGGGTAGCTGTGCTAGTCAGCAGGACAAACTAAGTAATAAAGTTACTGATACACTTATGTAGACAAAGCAAAACAAACACTTGGTGTTTCGGAATCACTCAGGATGCCTCTTACAACAGAAGCATCCACAGCAGCCTGAGTGGTTCCAAGTGTGCCTGTGGAATATTAGTTACGACAGCAGTGTAGCCAGAGTCCTGTTGTGCAACAGTAGATGAAGCAGGAACGCCTCTCAATTAATTGTGCATTTATTAAACACTGTTATTTACAAGAGGTTGTAATTGATGTGAAACTGGCTCTCATGGGTGTGAAGAAGTTGGCTCTCAGGCTGTAGTTCCTCAGGGAATTCTGGGGCAAATACAGAATAACTCAACTTTCATTGAATTATTCTGGAATTAAACAGTGTAACTTATCAGTTTGACTCAAGAAGTCACCGTGCACTGTAAAGCAATGTACTGTAAAGTGAGTGATTTGTTTAATACCTTGCAAAACCAGGTATTTGCCTCACAGCTGGGTAGAAAATAGCTGTAGATGTTTCGTTGCTGTGGCGTGGCCAGGTGTAACATGGCTCTCACTGCTGTCAGTAGGTTTGAGTCTACTTGAAAGGGAAAGCATAGGGCAGGAAGGAGGCAGCGTGCAGAGCTGTGCTCCTCAGAAGACAAACTGTTGATGGAGTTGTGGAAATGAGGCCTCTTAAGTTTTCAAGAAGCAAAAACTTCATCATTTTGTGAACAATAGAGGTGTTCACAGCAGTTTCTTCCAAACTGTGTGGCACTTTTCAGCTAGGATTGTGTGCAGTTTATGTCAAAACATTTCAGTGAAGAAATACAAATACAGACTAATGTTTGACTTCTTTTGTTGTGCTGAACCGGAGCCAGAGAAAAGTATTTATATATAAATCCACTTGTGAAATGCATAACCCTCTCAATGTGACTTATATGTCTGAGGCTTACAGAGAATTCAAGCTGATTGACAGAAAATACTGCTCTTAGGGTGTCAGAATGTATTATCCTGCTTACACAGAAAAGTAAAAAAACGCCTTTTTTCCCCAATGTACTTGTTCATTGTCATTATGTTCTGATGTACTGGAGATGTTCAGGTACTGAAATACCCAATTTGCTAGGACCTAAAGCTACCACGAAAACATATTAGGCAACCAGATGGATAATTCAGCTTGTTGGTTTAAAAAAGTGTGCATTAAACATTCAGTATTTGAAGCCTGATCTAAAAAAATGATTCTGTGGGGTCAAAACTGCCATTCAGTGAAGGAGAGGAAAATAAGAACGGAGACAATTAAAGAAAGCTTTCCATGTTTGTGCTACAGTTAGTTAGTTACCCTTCCTTTTTTCCCCTTCTCCCCCTCCAAGCCCGTGCACATCAAGCGAGTGACAGTTAGTACAGCCTGCAAATAGACCACGAGCAGATGACATACATCTTGATGTATCTGGCACACAGGTGCTCTCTGCTTCTGCACAACAGTTGAGATTACAGCTCATTCACTTTGGGGCAGCGTGTCCTAGCTGAGGTTGCCCTGTGTGCTTCAGTTGCATCCTTTCTTCTCCCTCATCCCAGAGTCGCTCCGTAGATCTTCTGCAGCACTCACGTTTTCCCTTTGATCTCACCCTGTCTTCCCCCCCCTCCTCTGCTGAGGCATGACACTGCTGCTCACCCTTTCTGACTGAACCACCACGAGCATCTCGCTGCTCAGGGGCTCGTTGCGTGGAGGGAGGGGAGAGGAGACAGTTGGCCCTCGGTAATTTTAGCATCACGACCGTTTCTGTCGGGTGGGTGGCCTGCAGTGGCACTCAGAAGTGATCTGGTGACAGAGTGGGAAAGTGTGTCAGCTCCTGGGAACGGGCAGCACTTTGAAGAGTGGAGAGTGGAAGTGTCGCTCCACAGGAGGAAGCACAGGCAAGAACCTGCTGGGAGAAGCAGCCTTGATGCCAAGTCACACGTGCAGCTACCCAGGGGGATGGCACAGGGGGTGGCACGGGGAGAAAGGATAGGAGCATCCGTGCCCACGCTGCTGACACAGTGGCTGTGGTGAGCCAAAGAGAGACGAGGGAGGAAAAGAGCCCCTAGAAGGGCTTGGGGGAAGTGTAAGATGGGTCAGCTTGCCATGGCAGTGTAGAAAGGTGTCAGAGGTGTCACAACTGAAGGTACAACTGCCACGGGGGAGGATCCTTGTAACTGCATAAAGTGATTCTTTAGCAGCTGGGTACTTGAGCTGTCAGTGGGAGCTACATCTGTAGATAACTTCTTCTGCTCTTCTCCCAACCAAACCTGATCCTTAGAGTTCCCCCAAAACTCACATTTCACACAGTGTAGAGCTACTTGTACATCTCCACCTCTTGTGCATCACCGTGTGTATTAATATAAATTTCTAAACCAGAGCTTTATCTGTTTGATGTAATTTTGCTGTGGCTTACTCTGATGCTGTGGAGCAGAGGTCAGGGATGGCTGCTATGGAGCAGCAGTGGCTCAGCTGCTCTATCTCTCTTCACTGTAACACTTCTGTTAGTAAGTCAGTGGGGTATTGAATAACTGAGGAGTTATTTTATTTCATTCAGTGTTTTCATTGTGATGCTGTGCCTCCCACACACACAGATAAGGTTCCCAATGACATGACAGGACCAACTCTGAAGAGAACAAACAAAATCCTAATCTTCACATCTCACCAGGAACGAATACTTGCATGTGCAAATGCTTATAGAGAAGCAGTGATGAGATGTCTATGGAGTTGTCTGGATTGGACTAGGATAGGGTTAATTCTCACCAGAAGCTGTGAGGAGCTCCCAGCCAGGATAGACAGCCAGCACTGGGGTACCATTGGACCCAGGGATGTAGCATGGAGGCAGTTCTGGGAATTCACACAAAGCAGATGTGGGGAGTTAAGCTGGAGACTTTGGTTCAATCTTCTTCTTACCTTCTTTCTACCAGATGCTGCTGTTTTAGCAGCGTTTGTCCCCTAAAACTGAAACAGAGAAGGAATTTTCTATTTTGCCAGAAAGTTTCTTGCTCAGCTCCCAGGATGTTGAGGCTACATGAGGTGACATCCACCAGACTGAACAGAAAGCTGCCCACTAGTGCTTGAACATTTCATCCAAGAACTAGGAGAGACAAGTGATGAGAAGGTACCTGTTGGACTGAAGCAGAAAGTATGTCAGCTCTGAGCCCTAGTCAGGGAGGTGGAGAGATCCTTTTCTTTTTCTTCTGAAATGGATAGATTTAATATGCAGGTCTCAGTCACATTTCCATTGGGTGACTGATTTTCCCCATCAGCAGCTAGGGGAAGAAGGGTGAGGAGGGTTTCCAGATTTAAATCCAAGAGCATTAGAGAGGGAGCTGATTTCCAAGCCAGCAGCTTTCTGAGCAGCAGGGTAACGAACTGCTCTCCCAATCGGAGCAGAAGTGGAAGGACAATAATGACTCCTCACTGACAGTTTGAGGAACGATAAGAGCTACCAGCAGCAGAACAAACCCTTCCCTTCTCGGCCAAGAGGAGTGTTATCTAAAATGAAGTAGAGCAACTCTAAGTGATAATAATGATTTTTATCGTAGCCGTGACCGCTATGAACCTGGTCAATGGGATAAGAGCAGGACAAGTGGAAGATGAAGCGTATAAATAACATGTGTAAAAGCAGGACAATAAGTAGCACTTCAGAGAATACTGTCTTCCCTCACTCATGTTCAAAAGTCATTTTACAGAGCAGCTTTTTATGTGAATGGGTTCAGAAATAGCACTCAAAGCTCTCCGCACCACCTATGGAGCAGGGACAGGAGGCCAGCAGAAAGGCTGCCCTGGACAGATTACCTTTCATCTCCTCTGGAGGCAACTTTCTGAGCCAAGCAGGAACCAGAAGGGAAAAGCTGAAAAAAACATTGCTAAGTCTAGTGATTCTTTAATGTAAGTGAAAGAAAATTTCCTTTCAAGCTGATCTCTCACTTTGAGGCAGACGCTCTGAGGTACGATCCAGTTCAGATGGAGCAGCACCTTGCAGAATTGGACTGAGGGGGGTCATGGGTGCCTTGGAGCAGGTGAGGGCAGGATAGGTGAGAAGTGATGCCAGGCACAGGCATGCCTCCAGAACTCACCTGGTGGAAGCACAAGGAAGGGCTGAGTTCAGGTGCAGGGGGGTTGCACAGAGGGGAGGATGAAGCACCAACCTCAGTGGAGGGCTGTGTCCTTCACACAGCACCTGAAAAGGCCACGGGCTCCTGAGTCTCTCCAGCATGTGGCCTTGCAAAGAAGTGCAACAACAAAAACAATTGTCAAACAAACATTAAGCCTCAAAACTGAGCCCTAAATGCTGGAAGGAACAAGGTAAAGCTGAAATTCTTTATCTGGCATTGCTAGAATCCATACTTAAATACTTTTTATGCAGCTATATCTGATCAACTCAAATGTAGTCACCCTTGCTATGTCAAAATCTATTTGTGACTTACCAGCAAGTAGATTAACTTTGCAGATTGTAATTGCCACAGAATAGCAGGATTTAGACCAGGAGACCTGCCTAATCCTGAACTGTAGAGGCACAAATGAGTTCCTTCGTGTCCCAGGGGAATGTGGTGCAAACCTACGGAAAGATAAAACGTGAGCAATATTCTTTAGACACATGATACATCCACTGTGAACATAATTAATACATGTCTTGCACGGGGCTTTTTTGCCTTCACATCACCTGTGTGTGTTGGGTACTTAGTGCCAGGCCCCGTGGCTCTTCTACACGCAGGTGGCACTTCCTTGGGGACACAGACATTCACACCCCCCCAGGAAAGCACTGACAACCCTTTTCACTGCTGCTTCGTCACTGACACAGTGCAAATCAAGCCCAGTATAACCACCCTTGTGGGTGCTGTCCCACAGTAAAAGTGGGACACTGCACTGGGAAGGGAGAGTGGAAGTGAAACATATGCTTGCGGAGGCAGGAGCTGGACCTTAACATCTTTCAAAGCCAGTATTTCCACCGTGGCTATTTAAAACCCTTCCCTCTGTTTATGTATTTTTAAGTGCCTACTCATGTAAATACATCTGATCATATGGCAGATGTCACCCTGTGTGAGATGAACATGGGATGGCTTCGCCCGAGGGCAGAATCACTCTCCACCTTGGCCGAGCCACGGGTGGGTTGCCAGGTGATGTCCTGCTGACCAGGGCAGTTGTCCTGTCACACCAGAGCCAACACACCAGCTCTGAAGGATGCAGTCAACTTATGGAGGCTGGTAGACCTTCACTAAGGAGGAAGTGCAGTGAAATTCCCATCCTTTCTAAACCATTTGCCATATTCACAATTATACCTACGGCGCAAGGCAACTTCCAACTACGAGGAATGTTTTTGTTCATCTCAATTCACCCATCCACAGTGAGGTACAGAAGAGTTAGGTGCACATACAGTGTTTTCTAAAACTATTCCATGAAATAAAATGTAAACAAAGTGAATTAACAGAATATATTTTTTTTTCTAAGAGTAATTTTCTAATTTTTCCATTGTGCAGCAGCTGCTGTTGCCATGCTGTCATTGCTGTTGCTATGTATTTTTGAGTGTGCCAAGATGTAATTGGCTACTTCAGCATATATAAACTATTGGTAGAGATGTTTCTATGGAAAATCACATCTTTTTTTGATTGGTTCATGTTGGAAGTGGATGTGCTTAGCTATCATCTCCATTTAAACCGAGACCAACGGGTTTGAGTCTCCTAACGCAATAAAGCCACATGGTATTCAGCATGGTGGAACTGAATCTAGGCAACAACTTTTATGTTGACATCATGGTGGAATAGGAGTGAGATTGCATCTCTGTAGTTTCCAAATGTTTCTATAGTCTTTGGCAAACTTTTTGCTCCTCTGTGAATCGTATTTGCTCTGAAAGAATGGCTGGTCCCTGGTTTTGCCTGATGTAACTTGCAAGCAACTAAATCAAAACTCATTTCAGATTAGTTATGTATTTCCTTTTATAAAGAATCATTGACTTGTTCAGTGCAGCTATATATCTAATATCTGAAAAGATTGATACCTATGGAAACAATGCCAAACTTGTTGGGTTAGAGATGGGTAAACTGGAACAAAAGACTCATCATTTTGACTGAGAAAGATTTCTGTGCTCTGCTCTGCTCTGGACATCCCTGCAGCACCTTGATCTGAAGAGTAGAGATGCACATCTGGGCTGAGGAGCCACAGGGCTGAATGAAGTGAGAGACACTGTAGTAACTTCTCATTTCAGCTGCATACCACTAAGTTTTCCTACAGCCAGGATGACAGAATTCTCAGAAACACTGTTCATGTTTATGCTAATAATTGTTTTATAACTAAAGTTTACTTAGGTTACATGAAAACCTGCTACAGCCCAAATATAGACGCAACATAAGGTGACACCTAATGCAAGGTACACGAGTACATGACTGCAAACAGGATGGGATTAATTCTTTGAGAACAAGTGACATATTTTGCAACCTCAGTTTCATAATCTTGTCTTACTTAAATAGTTCCTCATTGTAGAAGTTAAAATAAAATTTGGGGGTTTTTGGACACTCTGAGGTTATAGCAATATATTTCCAGAGGGAAATCTGCAATCTACACCTCCCCTGTAGGAGGTGGCTGAAGTGTTATTTAGCTTTAAATGAAAGGAGGCTTGATTGAAGGGTTGTTAAGAAGGGACTGAACAGTGTTGGGTTAGATCTCAGAGAAGATGATACATCCTCTACTCAGTTCATGAAATGCCTTCAGCTGTTGCCTGTGTGAGGTGTTCTTTTTATGTCTCGTGCACCTCAGAATCTCCTCATTTATTAGCAACTCAGAACATTTCCTATTTTCTTATTCCCAAAGCTCCTTGTCTTTAGCCACCGGTCTTATTCTTGTTCCATTACATCAAAGATTATTCTTTTTACCAGAAGTACTTTTTTTTTTTCCCCCCTTTTTCTTTTCCTTTGTCAGACTGATTACCCAACTCAGCATTGGCAATCATAAGCTTAAATCTTTGGGCATAAATTTTTCTTCCTTTTTTCCTCTTTTAAGTCATGGGGAGATCACACTGTCTGCCTGAAAATAATTTACTTTCCTTCAGCTCTAAGCTGTACAGTTGGAAATAAACTTTCTACATAAACGGTGAGGTTTGTATGTTATTTAGGATTGACTAAATATTAAATTTACCAATGATAGCTTGTGTCAGTCTCCTAAAAAGACAAGCTTTTTAAAAAATATTTATGTGTTTAGGTCACCAACCTACCACTTGAAACATTTGCTGTTCACTAAAAAGTTTATTCAGATTTAATATCAATGTTATCACAGTGTAAAGAAAAAAAAATCAGAGTAAGTTTTTAGAATGTTGCATTTGAATTGAAATGTGTCATTCAGAAGCCGTTGCACTGGCATTATGGTGCAGCCAGGATCACGTGCACACTCAAACACACACACACTCACACACACACACAGTTGCAGGATGGATGGGCTCTACCTTCTGAGGCAGCCCAGCACCTGAGGCATGGCCCTGAGGTGAGTGTGAGTCCCTGCAGAGCCTCTGGCTGTGTCACAATCACATCGTGCCCATGCAAGCGTTCGTGTACCTGCTGCAGCCTCTGAGCACTTCCAGCTGAAAGCTGGTGAGTGCCATTACTGCTCCTGCTGCAAGCAGGCAACAACTTAATGGAGATGATTCCCTTTAAGAGGTCTCTGCTGAGTTTTTGGTTGTCAGGGAAGATGATAGTCTCATCCCTCTGGTTAGATAAAATTAAGACTCCTTCTGAATATCTCATTATTGATCAAGTGGCACTTGGAATCAGCTGGTTATATTCCTTTTCTGAGAGGCTAGCCACTCTCCAGGGGGGCTTCTGAGGCTGTGCAGAAGCCGTGGCCAGTGAGGGCTTTTCCTGAAGGCCTTTCCTTTAGGTAAGCCTCAGGTTTTAATAAAGAGTAAGGACTGACTCTAACCAATTTGAAGAAGAGAATTCCTGACATCTTGAAACAGCAGAAATCAAAAGTGTTGTGATTTGTTCTGGTCACACAAGCAAAGCATTGACCAAGTCCGGGTGGCAGAACAGAGCAGTCAGTGAAATGAGCATTTGGCCCTCAGGCTTGATGTTCCTTCCCTGACATCCATGATGTGGGCAGACAGGCTGATGGGTGAGGACTGAGCTAGAGCTGTGCTCTTCACTCTCCCTGCCTGATCCAGCTGAGTGGGAGCTCTTGGTATGGTTTGTATGTCAGTGTTCTCAGCCTAGCATGGCCCAGAGATGCTGTTTCACATCATGGCACCTATAGCTCTACTTGCCTGATTGTTTCTCAGAGAAACCAATTTATTTTATAGGCACTCCAGCCTTGGAGTGTTCACAGTTATCCCTGTTTATCAACCCTCCTATAAGCCTTCCTGTTGGCTCCTGTGAGCTACAGCAGTCCACCAGTGGAAATAGGGCTGTGCTGGGTGTTTTATCAGATAAAAATTCAGGAAGGCTGACACCTTGCTGAGCCATCTCAATGTCCTGACAGACATGAGCATGGCAGGTGGCTCCAAATTCAAGGCAGCAGGTTGTTCAGGCCTTGCTTTGGTCAGTACCATTGCTCTTTTGACCTTGCCCAGGGTGTGTGTCACTGAACCCTGCAACTCTCCTTCATACTTCACACCAAATTACCCTTTCTCATCGTTGCACATAAACACATCTGCATGGCTGTAGCTGCTGTGCTAAGCAGTCGTTCTTGGGGTGTGTGGGGAGTGGGTTTTAGCAGCAATAATTTCCTTGAAAGCGAGAAATTGGAATCCATATAGCTTCAGGAAAAAGATCCTGACAGCAGTAGATAGCATGGTGCAGGCAAGCCAGGAATAAAGCAGTTGGCTTCTTGCTCTGTGCTGCTTGTGCTGTCAGTCTCACTTGTTACCCACACAGAGGTGTGTCCTGTGCCAGCAGGTCAGAGGTGCCCGGCAGTGCTCTGGAGACCACTGACCATTGAGTAACTCTAGTATCTCTTGACGGGGATAATAGAGCTGTTCTAAACAGTGGGATTCCCTTGGCTGTGCTTCTGGAGTGGGGAAGAGACCCCTGCAAGGGCTGCTCTGGGTGACAGAACACTTCCCTAGTCAAAGTTCTCTAGTTTGAGAGAGACTGCATCTCTGTTTCAGCTACTGCCTCTGTGACAGTGTGAGATAACTCAATTAATACAAACAGATAAGAGTATATTAGAGTCCTGTGAGGAAAAAGTTCCTAGATTGAGTCCCTAATGCATACAAGGATAACGGTAAGATAAAGCCCTAGTTAATTATATTGAAGAGACAGGAAGAAACTCACAACTAATTGTGCTGTAGTTAAAAGTATTTCTTTTCTAAATGAACATTTAGTACTGATTGTGATGGTATCAGAGGATCAGGATTACAGGGTCTAGCTGTTCACTGGTGTGTAGCTCTGTCGTGGAATAAACTGCAGTGTTGGTGTTGTGGGTGTTCATGGTAGTGGGGAAGTGTTGGCTTCCTGAATTGTGCTGAAAAAATACCTCATAGCTGGCCTACAATGGGCAAGACCTCAGTCCTGAGGCAGAGAAGAGCTGCTTCTGCTCTGATTCTCATAGAGAGCAACTAAGCCCATTTATCTGCACGTGCACACAAGCAACCCCGTGTGTTCACACGCACACGACTGCACAAACGTGCCGTGTACTTGTCTGTGATTGTGCACAAAGGCTTTGTGCAGCTGGGAGGTCACCTCACGAAGGGATGCAGTGGAAGGGCAGTTGTTGTACAATGAGGTTTCTACAGAAATCCTGCTCTGTGTAGGCTGTCCTTGGAGAAATGCAGAAAGTGACTTATTCCTTCATGTGGCTACTGATAAAACCAGAAAATGAATGGATTTTCCTGCTAAACTCATATAATTGCACCAAAATGAAACGCTGAGCACACGAGGGACACTTGGCTACCTTAGCCCGCGGATCACGCAGCACCCTCGGTGCAGAAGCACCTACAAGCTGCCTGCTAGGCTGGCTCAGGCACCGATGGTAATTTGCTAAACACTGTTTTGGTGTGTGTGATTGTAGAACATAAAAATGCAGTAGGTGGTTTATAGGAGACGAGAGCAAAAGAACGCTCGGCTGCGAGCTCCACATCCCGTGCTCATCTCCGAAGGGATGGAATTTCCCTGGAGCTAGTGGGTAAACTGCAGAGGCACCCGAGCAGCTTTACGGCCGGCTTTAACCTGCTCCTCCCCGTGCTTTCTGCTGGCTCTACAACTGTTGCAATAGGTGGCACAGCTGTTGGGTTTGACTGGCTGGGTACCTCTGGGATCCAGACAGCACCGTTACCGTCGCGCGAGGAAAATGGCATCTCCACTCTAATAAACTCATTGTGTGTCTGTGCGAGGGAAGGGGGAGAGGGGGAAGAAGTTGCCAGCTTGACTATATCTGTATTAGTGGCACCGCTCGAATCGCACGGCACTGGCTAATGCCTGCAAAATCCTGACTAGCATTTGAAAGGGTAACAGCAGTTTATTATTGCTGCAGTAGCTGTTAACTTTATGAAGATTTCCTGTGCACCTGCCTGCTACCACATCTTTAACATATATGCATATTTATACAACTTAGGCAACATATGTTTGATGATTTTTGTCATTTATATTTACTACAGTATGGATAGCAATTAAAAAATAACCATGTTCCCTGTGATGAATTGGTGAAATTCCTGGAGAAGTAGAAACTAGAGGAAGAATCTAAAGACTGAGCTCAAGGTAAAAGGCATGTAAAAATCCAGTGCAGTGGCTGCACTATAAAAAATGCAGGCGTGTGCACCAAAGCATGTGTATGTACATATCAAAACATAAAATGACAGTGAAGAATATACTATTTACACTGTTTCATTGGGAGTCAGAACAAGAAAACAGCCAGTCCAGGGTGGGATATTTTCCATTCCATCCACCCATTGCAGGTGAACGGTGAAGTTGCACTGTAGGGGTGAGGAAAGAGGATGGCATTTTCTGCAGAGCTGCTGCTGTTCTGTTCCCCAGCTCTGTGTGTGGATGCAGAAGGGACGTGTTGAACTCCAGACACACGTGCCAAAGCACACGGTGTGGTAGGAGCTGCCTGTGGCACAGTCCCGTGTCCAGCTCATCCTGCCAGCGGATGGGGCAGGTCTGGGCACCACAGAAGGGCTGTGGAGAGGAGCTGAGGCAGAGAGCCTTAGAAGTAGCCAGTTTAGAGGAAAGTTCAGGCTCAAGTCTGTGTTCGGTGAGTTAGAAATAGAGGCAGCTCCTAGGGCGAGGGTAGGTTTAGGATATTAGCCCACTGAGTCTGTGTGAGCACATGCACACCAGCACCCACACTGTGTATGGAAGTGAGATAAGCACACGTGATTTGTACTCAGAATGTAGGTGCCAGCTTTTTTAGAGATAATTTCTTACCATGTGGCATATTATCATATTCGAGACCTGCATGTCTCTGTAAAAAGACAGAGGATAGTGGGTTGTGCAGAAATGGAGTGAGACGGTGGAAACGCACATAGTGGAGCTGTGAAAACTGGCATGGGAGTGGAAGGGAACTTAGAAAACTTAAAGAGAAAAGCAGAGAAGATTAACAAAGTAAGCTCTTGTCCTTGGAAGTAGTTTTTTCCATGTCAGCCCGGTGATTTGCCTGGAATCATTTATTCCCACTCTTAGCAAGATGCTCTAAATTCCTCAGGATGAAATGAAGGGAAGGGCAGCCCCAGGCCACCCCAGTTCACACTCCCTGCCCGTGCCCCAGCTGACACGACTGTGCTCCGAGCGACACAGCAGCCCCCGGCACTGCAGCTCTAAGTGAACTCAGCTGCCCAGCAAACACTTCACCAGTTCACACACAGGAGCACTCACTCGTCTCTTTCTCCTGCCATTGCTTACCCCTTGCTTGCCCTCGGTGCCACGGAGCATCCCTGGTGCAGTGCCCCTAAAGCAGCTGGCTCTGCTGGCATCTCGTGTTAGCAGGGTGCCTCAGGCTGGCCTCGGGAGGCCATGGATCACACACGCTATTTGCAGCCTGATCAGCCCGTTTGTCGAGTCAAGGGACAGCTTCTTCACACGTTGGTCTTAATTAGTATTAAATGCAAAGCTTTGAGTCAGTCTGTGTATCAGCTGCCTATTGAAATCCATGCTGCTTCCACTGCTTCCTCCTCCCTCAGTACTTGAGCAATTCCACTGTAGAAAAAAGCCCTGTACAGAAACAGTTTGGGGTTTTAAAAAATTGCCTGTATGCTTTAGGACTGAGAACTGCTAGGCCAGTGCGGTGCAAACCTGCTGATCCACCAAACCCCAAGCCAGCATTTATAATAGAAATACAGTAAGCCTTTCACTGTAACGACACGAGCAGGTGTCACCACAATAAAGTTAACAGCCTCCCCATGAACAAATATTAGATTAAAGAGATCAATCAATCTGTATCTGAAATTCTAGACCCAGCGTGTTCTCTACTAGTAAAAAACAAAAAAGTTCTACTTTGTCTATGCATTGCAACAGGTGAAAGGCCTCTTGACTGTTGGTTATTTTTGCAATAACTAGAGAAAATAGGCATCTTTCTTTTTGCTTCTGTTGCAGACTCTTTACATAAATGATAGAGATTGTGACCTCTCAGAATCATTGTATGAGCAGTAATATACTATTTTTTTTCCAAATGCCTGCCTCACAAGCTGTAAAGTATGTACAATGTGTAGCATTTACTGTATATATAATTATATATATATATATATTTGTTCTTCCACCTTGTGAGGAAATCCCCCTCCAGGAACAGCACTGTAAATCTAGTGAGTTAGGAGCAAATTCCACTGGCTTCCACAGGGACTCGAACAGAGTTTAATCATACCAATTTTAATAGCTAGCTTTTCACTGACTATTTTTCTAACTTGACAGCTTTTTCTTTTAGTTAATGGAGTTCTCCATTCTGTCTGTGTTTATTTTGCCTCTTCTCCTTACTGAAAACACGAAGCTACTGTTTCAAAAGTTTCCAGTACCCCTGAGTTCTCACATCATTTTGGCCACCCTCAGCTGTGCCCTTTAAGTGTCTGTAATCCCCTTTTTAGTGCTGTACCCAGTATTCCAAATGTGGCCTCCTGATCAGCTGCTTCTCTTCCATTTCTACAGCTAGTGTCTGCTTCCTTCAACTGCTGATGTAAATCTTCCTCTGAAACAGCTTTTAGGTAATTCTTCTGGATGCTGGGGGGGAAGGTAGGCATTCAACATTAATAATGTCTTCTTGCAAGGGGGAGAGGTGAATGGACTTTCACACACAGATTTTTGCCCGAAAAGTCTGCGTGATGTCAGCTCTGCTTTTGCTTTCCTAGCATCCATTTATTTCTATGCTTTTATTGCTGTTACTTTCTAGTGCATGGCAGTTGTTTCATTTAAAAAAGTACCTAAAAATGGTGTGGGACTGATGGCTCTGAGACAGAAAAAATACTCTATCCCTGTAGCAAGGATGGCAATAGCTTTAGCTGGTCAAGCTGCTCAGGTTGCTCAAGTACTTCATATGCCTTCTAATATCATATATCCAAGTAGCTTGAACATACTGTGGGGGAAGCAGCTGGAAGGCAGTCACACCTCTGTGTGGTCTCCTTAGGCTTGAAGGTTTTCATCACCCTCCAAGACCTTAGACAAAGAAACCAATATTTTTTATGTTTTGGTTTTAGGAAGGGGCATTTTTCTGAACTGGAATTCATTTGAATGTACAGAACTCCATGAGGTGCTCTGACAGTATCCCAGCAGAACAGCCCATATATTCCATATAGCCTTCTATACCCAGAATCTGGTACTTCATAGTGTTTTTTTCCTGGTGCAAATGTTGAGAAGAAGCAAAAATAATTCCATATGGCCGGCATTATTACTAATGCAGTTCACAGTTTATTTCAGATGTGGATCTGTGGATTTCTCTTACCCTTGATGGCTTCTGGGCCAAGTAGTCAACAAGCTGGCACTGCCCACGGCCCAGCCCTGGCCCCAGCTTGGAGTGCTGCGCCACTAAACTGATTTATAGTGGCTGATGATTTGCTCTGCTGTTCTTGCTTTGAGTGAACTCGGCCCCTTGGGGCTTGACTTGTGATGCTCCAGAGCTCCCTCGGCTGCCACCGGCTTCTTGGGAAGCTGAAGTCATGCAGTGTGAACACAGCCCAGTCTCTGCTCCTGTCCTTGTGTGTCTGACTGGCTTGCTGTGTCTGCTGGAGCTTCCAGGGCTTTATTTCACTCACAGTCAAGCCTTTCAGCCTCACTTGCCAAAGTTAGCTGTAGTAGACAAACACTCCTCTGAGAACAGGTTTTTACATCTTTTTCTTTCGGTGTATGTCTAGTTTAGCATTATTGTTTTCTCTATATATTTTTTTTTTTGTTTAGATACATCCATTATATATCTATATCTACTTAAAATTCAATAAATTTTATTCCGAGAAGGAGTAAGCCAGATGCTAAGTTAAACTAAAAAATAAATCAAATAAAGATTTAATTAGCAGAGGAAAAAACTCAGGGAAAATAACCTTCTGGAAAATAGCAAAATCAGTAGAAGTGTAACAGCATTCTAATATGTTGGTATATTACCATCTTATATTTAATGTACACTTTTATGGCCAGCAACACAGAGCTGTGTGCCACAGTCAGAGCAGGAGAAGGTGTACCTGCAGAAACCACGCTGGGGAGGGAGAAATGCCCTGGAGAATTCTGCTAGAAAGAACAGCTTGCCTTCTGCCTTCATGCTCCTCTCTTTCTCTCTTTCTCTTTCTTTCTTTCTCTCTCTTTCTTTCTATTTCTCTCTTTCTTTCTCTCTCTCTCTTTCTCTCTTTTTCTCTCTCCTTTTCTCTCTTTCTCTCTTTTTCTCTTTATATCTCTCTCTTTTTTTTTTTCTCTCTCTCTCTCTCTCTCTCTCTTTCTCTGTCTCTCTCACTGCCCTGCCCTCAGAGCCTGCAGTTTGATGCCCGCGGTGGCAGCGCTGGGTGCAGTGGGAGCCTCTGTGGCTGCGTGAGAGGGAGAGTGATGGCACCGGCTGATACAGACAAGGTGATCTGAAGAGAGCACACATGGAATTCCCCCCACCCCTCTCTCTTTTTCTTACCAGAGAGATAAAGGAGCTGAGAGTGGGTTGGTGTTTGACGGGTTGGTTTTATTCAGAGGAGTGCTATCATTTTTATGTCCTTTTTGAAAATGCACCCACAGTGTCTGAATTCCCGTTAATGCAAAGTTCAGATAAAGCTGATGAAAAGCAGCTGCCATCTTGATAGTTGCCATGGCAGATGGCATCAGCCTTTATGCTTTTATCAGTATTAGTATCAGAACACACTCTGTGTTCCAAGCTGAGATAAAAATCATTGAAGCTGTACCTGGAATAGGCAGATCAACACTGCAGGTCCTGCACAGTTCTGAATCTTTTCAAAACAGCCTGCATAAAAGCCAGAGACAACACATTCCTGATATTCATTAGTTCAGCAACGCTGATGGTATTTTGTAAACTTCACAGATGAAGCAGCTTTTCCAAAGAGCGGCTGCCTCCCTTCTCCTTCCCTCCTCCCTCCCACCCCCGGCAGCGCCGAGCAGAGCCACTCACGGACACAGCACAAGTGAGTGGACGGTGGCCAGTGGGCTCGGGTGCCATTCCTTTGGGCTAACCCAGAGCTCTGGGCACTAAAGCCTGCAGTAAGCACCAGTTGGGAGGAGTGGGGGAGATGATGGGCTCTGCTGGGCTGGAGGGGCCTCAGTGGGGCTGCTCCCGCCCATGGCAGCACTCTGGCCCCAGGGGTGTCGCCCAGTTCACTTGCTGCTTCAGGCTGCCACGCGCGGTGGCATCACCCGTGGTGAGCGGGCAGCCCTGGCACCTCTGCAAGGGCCTGCACAGCCCCTCTGCTCCTTGGGATGAGAGCCCCCTTCCAGCTCCAGCGCCGGCTCCTGGGGGCAGGTTTCAGACCGTATCCCCGAATCCCCACAGACCCATGCCCCCCCCCCCGCCCCCCCCCTCCCCCCCCCACCCCCCCGGGCGCACTCTCCCCGCTCGCCCCCCCCCACCCTCCGCCCCCCCCGCGCCCCCCCCCCCCCGCGCCCCCCCCCCCCCTCCCCCGCCCCGCCCCCCCTCCCCCTCCCCGCGCTCCCCCCCCCCCCAGGCCACGCCCCCTTCCTCCCAGGCCCCGCCCCCCGCGCGCTGCATCCTGGGAGGGCAGCGGGGGATTCCCCAGCGCGTGCTGCTGGCGGGAGCGGCCGCAGGT
>JANHGL010007831.1:71309-74532 GCA_024611195.1 Ceyx melanurus | reverse complement strand
TCGCATATAGCTATTTCTGGTAACATTGTTGCTTGATAAATAGAGGGGTTGTGAGATCTCAAGATATTATGCAAGTGTTAGCGACACAGCCTGGTAAACCATTTGGCTGTTGCATCGGTGCTGAAATGAATAATAGCAAATGGGAGGAGGGCATGGGAGCTATTTTAAATGACATATATATATACTTAAATATAGCCTTCAAATAATGTTAAAGGTTTAGAGCCATTGCAGGCTTTTGCACCAACTCGCAAACTCTTCCAGAGTCGATTTGAAGTGTGGTTCTTTCTCTGATGGTGCCAGGGATCTGAGGAGGACCCTCCCGAGGTTCCTCTGCCTGAAACAGGGGCAGGGGGCGAGGCAGGTACCCCGTGTGCACAGGGAACAAACCTCCTTCCACCAGCATCCAGAGTACCTCTTTCCTTCCACCTCCCTGGGGCGGAAATACAGTGTCCTGACTTAGCCAGCAATTTCCCTGTGAGTCTGCACAGTCCTGCACTCAGGGACACAGCTAGAAATGGACTCACTCTGCCCCAGCTTTGAGAAGCTTCTCAAACGCCTGTGCGATGGGACAGTTACCTGAATCAGTTGAGTGGATACCTAGGTGAATATTTGAAGTAGAAATGGATAAATGAAGTGGGATAAAAGGAGATCTGCCATGTAACAAAATGAAGAGTTGTGGAAACACTAAAGAACCACCTTTAAAAAAAATATTTTAAAAAACTCTTCATTTAATTTTTTAAATGAAATGAGTGCTGAGTGTCAGGTCTTCACCCAGGAGCAAAGGAAGTTGTCTGCTGTGGAGATGCAGGCTCCAGGAAGGGTAAAATGCTGTCGAACGTGCAGTTTATTTGGGCACGGCCCCCGCTGTGCTCCTGCCTGTGCCTAGACAATGGAAGAGATGCAGCATCCAGGAGCCAGATCCAAAGCCTTTGAAAGCAGTGGGAGCCTTTAGACCGAGTTCGACGAGTTTTCGGGGGGGCTCTGAACATGGCAAAGAACAACAGGTGCACACAGCTCGATGGAGGTGCATCTGATAGCAGGGAAACCATTCTAACCAGCATAAGAGGGGCACAAGGGAAGAACTCGTGTCCGGTGCGTTGTCAGCAGCACGGGTGGGTTGCAGGGTGGGAGCAGACTGGGGAACTCCTCTGCTAAAAGGCACGAGGTGCTTCCAGGAGAATTGGTTGATGATGTGTGGGGCTGCTGCTGTCTCTGGCAGAGACGGGCAATTTGTGAGGTGATGCAGGAGAAACAGTGATCCGTGGGGGGATCCATAGGCACAACGGGCCTGTGGTTTGGGTTTGCTCTGGTAGGAAACGGGCAGCCAGTGAGGGGGTGCAGACAGGCAGGACTGTGCTTGGCTGCAGAGCCACAGGCAAGGAGCACTTTGTCTGGTTGTAGCATGGAGCTGGACACAGAGCAGTGGTCCTGACTGCTCAGAAATCAGAGCTGGGAGACAGGGCTGCCCTGCAGCTTGGGCTGTGGCAGCCTCTGCATCTCACCCACTCCTTCCTTGGTGAGAGCCACACACCACAATTCCAGGTGAATTGAATTCAAATGGAAATGAATTCTTCAGACTCCCTGTTTTTTCCTGTTCTGGAGAGGTGGGGTGGGTCTGGGGGAGCAAGGAGAAGCAGCAGGAGATGTGTGGCCAGGTGTCCATCCTCAGATCTGCCACAGGGTGCCCTGAACAGGCCACTGAGTGGTGATTTCTTCATCTGTGAAATGGGCATCATATGCACTTGTCACATGTTTCCTACAGGCACTGAGAAATTAGTTGACTGATGTTTCCAGAAGTGCCTGAGTTTGGTGACTGAGAGAGACATTCGTAGGGAAATTCTGGGTATCAAACCTATATTTCTGTGCTTGATTTTAATTTCTTTTTTTTTCTAATCTTATTTTAAAAGCCTAAAGATGTTATTTTCGAAGGAAAATCAGAAATTCACTTGTTATCCTTAAATGTTGCACTCTATTTATGATACTCTAATAGATTTCACTCTACTTCAAATATTTATATTTCTACTGTATCAATACTAGTCGAAAACAACAAAACAACCTGAATACCTAAAATGGCTGCCACGTACCAGTGAGGGACATTTTACATCTGCTGTGACGATTTAAATTCAAGTATAAGATTATACTTTAAAAAAATGAGAGCATGTAGTGAAGAAGATTCCTCTCTGACCCTGCAATGGGTGAGGATGTCTACAGACTGCTCACTGCTACTTTGGAACGAAGCTGATTTTCCAGCAGGGCAAAAATAATTTAGAAAAGGTTGTTGGTTTTTTTTTTCTACTGACTTGTTGTCTTAATTTATTTCACTTACTCAAATCCTAAAAATCACCACTGGATTTTCAGCCAGCTATTGCAAATGCTTTCTCACAATGGCCACGCTCTGTGCCGTGTTTTAACAATAAGACTCGGAACAAGGATCGTTTAAAGTCCTAATTGTACCGGTGATCAAATGAGGCAGATGTCAAAATCTGTTTATTATAATAAGTAACGATGTTAACAATATCCCCTTTAGACTTAGGAGGATTTTATTTTAAATACATTTTAGGAAAAATAAAACTCTTTCCCAGACTAAGAGTTTGGCTGTCACCTTTTATTCTGTTAGGCATTGTTGTGGCCAAGTCATAATCCTGCTTAAGTAAGGGGTTTATTATAACAAACACACCAACACAACCTGATCTCAAACAGCTCTAGTGGGCACTACTATAATTTAAGATCATAGCTCAAAAGAAAATGGAAATTTTTTCTTACATTTAAGGGTTCAGTTTACCACTGAAATTGCTTTTCATTTAATTCAAGCAGCAACTGATAGCACAGAACACTTAAACAAAATTAAACAGAAATCTTTCACATTATGAGAGGCACTTATGTGTGCTTTGTGTCTTTTTTTTTTTTTTGTTAAATACAGTTTCCCCGAGGAAGAATGGCAGCCCAGATATCGAGCAATTGCTTTGGTTCCCAATAATGTTCCCACTCGGTGCTATTCTACAGGGCTGCTATACAAATAACTTTCTCACCTATTATTGTACGGCCACGTCTCGTTCCAACTTTATTTTGTGCCTTTTGTTGGGATTCGGCACCTCCCTGGAAAATCCCAAAGTCAAAAAATAAATTAACAGCTTCAGGTTCAGCTATCTCAGAACAATGATATTTAGTGGTGGTTTTGGTTGTGGGGTTTTTTGGTGTGGTTTTTTTTTTTTTGTAAAAAAAA
>JANHGL010007831.1:13809-66309 GCA_024611195.1 Ceyx melanurus | reverse complement strand
TGTCTCCAGCAGCACAGCCATTACAGCTAGCACAGAGGGAATCACCCATCTGCACGGGCTCCAGGATAAGAACATTGCTGCAGAAGCTGATCTCCAGACTGATGGTGCTATTTAATGTGGCTTCTAGCAAAGTGTGAATAAAGCTCAGGGCTTGCAGATGCCGAGGCACCGTGCTAGACTTGCAAGTTCTTTGAGGGAGCCCCAGCAGACACAGCTGCAGGCAGGCTGCACGGAGCCAGGCCTGCAGTCCCAGGGCAGTGCAGAGAGCAGACTGGCTCCAGGGCTGGGGGCACGGATCACAGCCTCCTTACTTGTATTTCTTCCATGTCCTTATGCACCATAAATGCCAGAGATGAAGGGCAGTGCTCCCTTTCCCAGGGTGTGCAGGTACACAAACATGCAGTGTTGCTTCATTATGCAGTGGGCTGCAGCTCTGGCGTGGGTATGTACAAACAAACCCAAACCTCCTCACCTTTGTTAGTAAATCTGTGTTAAAACTGCAGTAATCGTGTTAAATCAGAGAAAGAAAAAAACCCAAACAAGTTCCTTTTTCATTTGCATGACAATGCAGAGACATTTTTCACCAGTACTTTAAAAAAAACAAAACAACAAAACCTGAGACCTATAATTTGTAACTGATTGGTCATTATTTGCATGTAATAGAAGGGCAAACATTTCCAAACATAACTACTACTTCTAGAAGCAACTGTTGTTTGCCCAACTTGAGAGCTGCAACTTTTTTTACAAGTAGCTACTGAAAATCAAGCTTCCCATCATCCAAATCAGGTAACTGGAAAGACGGGTGCCTGAAATAACTGGTTTCTTTGAAACATCTTGGCTTTGGAGAAGGGAAAGCTTCAGAAAACAGTTGAGATCGTATCAAGAGAAATTTTTTTTTTTTTTATTATGTGAGAAATAATTGGCAGCAGAAAGGAGCAATTGGGCTCTCTGTCAATAAATGGCTATCAACAGCAAGCCTTCATTTAGCAGTTGTTATTTTCACTGGCACTGACTTGAGGCACAGGCAGTGACTGCAAGCAGGAGCAGTTTGGCTGCTGTGCCCACTCTAGTGCATTCAGGAGCAGCTCTCTCCCTTCACTCTGGCTTAGGATAATGCTGCTCTCATCACCCCTTTAGAACTGTGGGCAGGAGAGGCAGTGCTCACCTCCTCCAGCAGCAGTCAGGAGGGAAGTCACTGTTACTTTCACGCAGAGACTGCGGGAAGCACTTGTGCAAATACCCAGTGGAGAGGAGAGAGACACTGTGTGTGCAAACACACGCATCTCAGTTCACCCCAAAGCTCCCCATAAAACACAAACTGGGACTTGATTTCTGAGACTCTTCCTGACTTTCCTGTGCACCAGTGTAGGGACTTGTGCTTCTCTGGTGCAGCTTGCACCAGGGTGTTCTGCTCTTCACCTTGCAGCCTCTCCTAGTCTTTGTCCAGGTTTTCCTGTGCAGTCTGAATACTCCTATGGGGGTGATTCCAATTTTGGGCCGTATTCAGCAGCCAGCACAGTGCTGGAAATCATCACTGCAATGCAAACACCTGGCAAAGTGAGCTGGAGTGCACCTCTAGTGTTGTGAAAACTCATTTTCAGGATATTGACGATCCTTGCAATCAAGGAATATTTTTGTCAATGGGGGCTTATTATATTGCTCTCTATGATGCAGTTGGGGAATTGGGATAGGGGACTTCACATAACTTTCTGATTGGACACGTGAAAGAGGAAATAATTTGCTATTAGATAATATACATGCAATTTAGTGCAGTAAAATGATGCGGGA
Source organism: Ceyx melanurus (assembly GCA_024611195.1). NCBI lineage: Eukaryota > Metazoa > Chordata > Aves > Coraciiformes > Alcedinidae > Ceyx > Ceyx melanurus. The sequence goes on along the minus strand of JANHGL010007831.1, from coordinate 64,521 downwards.
AACTTTGGGGGTTTCAACGCATTTGCTTGGCCTCAGAGACATCTCCTTCTACCTTTCCTGTTCCGTGGGCATTTGTACTGTTTCATTTTGCTCTCTTGGATGTTTGAGAGAATTAAGCTTTAAGCTGAAGGTTAACAGAAGGAGATATTTTTCTGTCTACGTTTTTCAACATGGGTGTAAGAAAATTGACTATTATTTAAATTCAGGTGGCATAAGTAGTAGCATTCAAAAAGACCTTAAAGAAGAAGTCTCCTAGTGGTTTTCCAGTGTATTCTAGAATAAGTCCTGTACAGTGAGAAGCAGCAGAGGGATGGTTTGATCAGTGGCTCAGCTCCACACTAACCTTTCTCCCATGGCAGGCTGGAAGGACAGGATTTGGCCAACCCCAGAGTAATGCTGTAGTCAAGAAACTGTCTGAGTCTTCCTGAGGAGATCTGAGGGTTTAAATGCTGACCAAATCTTCTTAATCAATGGCATTTTCCCTAATGTTAAAATTGCTATTTTGTAAAGAATGTGGTGGTCATTACGAGCTTTATTGAATAATGAAATAAGAGGCCAATGCAGCTCTGTGAGATAGGGGAATAGACGAGGTGAACCAATTATTCTCCTACCAGCCACAAAAAGTCTGTTTATATATGAGTTATGTAACCCAAGCTGACACTTCACCAGGCAATACTTCAGCTGGAAATTATGAACACCTTTCCCACTTCACCACACATGCTATTTATCAAGTCCAGGGATACAAAAATACAACTTTGAGGATAGGTATAAAGAGTTTTTAAGAGCCAGGTTGAGAATCTGTGTTGCTACTGAACACACAGGTAGCTTGAAGATGCCTCTGTCTGTCCTGAACAAATGAGAAGGTGATGTGTCAGGGTGTGAAATGAAGAAGAGAAAAGGCAAATTCCCTTCCTCCTTCACTCATGGGTGACGTGCAGGGAGCTGCAGGGGCTGGCAGGCCAAGCACAGGGGCACTGGGCAGGTGAGTGATGGGCCCCCCGGCATGCTGAGCAGAGGGGCCCTGGGAAAAGGAGACTCTTCAGCTTCTGTCTCCCCTCTCACATCTGCACCTTCAGTCACACCGGTCTGAAATAAAACAATCCTAAACAAATATGCTGTTAAGGTGCAAATGGCAACACGACTTTAATATTTTCAAGCCTCAGCTTTATTAGCGTTAGTTATTAATGACAACCCTGAAGTCATTATGTAGATAATGATAACAATTTTTATTCTTAAATTAATTTCCCAGGCCAGAGTGTCTCCTCCTCAGGAGCCAGCCCACTGAAACGGCCAAAGGGGCTGTAGGTTCCCTCCTAACTCCATCAGACCTCACTTGATTCAGACTTGGAGTTCCCTCCATTCATGCTGTGGAATGAGGTTATGTGTATCTTTGAATTGCATCTTTGGCTTAGCTTTAGAACACTTGGCTGAGTTTCAGTATTCCTCCGTGCCTGTGACAGCCGTAGCTGGAAAGCCGCTGCCTGGTGCTGCCTGGTGTCACCACGGAGCAGCCTCTGAGTGCAGGGGAAGGGTATTTTTCTTTTCTTTAGGTGAGGGGCCCGTAGGAATGAACAGAACAGTAAATAATTCTGTTTTGTGGGCAAGTCATAGTTTAATTAGAGGTTTGTGAAGCGCTGACTCCAGTTACAAGCGCTGAATTTTCAGTCAGTTTTCAGCTACTTTTTTTTTTTCCATTTTGCTTATGTTCACATCCCCACCAACACAGCCAAACTGTCAGAAGCCTGGAGTTCAGGCGTAAACTAAACCATACAGAATTGACATGGTTTTGGGTCAAGGGATAAATTTATTATAGTGTTGCACATAAACCCCCTGCTTCTCGACATCTAGGCGTGTGTCCTGACGCTGAGGCTGCGGTGGGACTGGGGTGGAAGGGGAAACCAAAGCCTTTGGGCCCCGTGGAAGGGACCACACCCCACTCGTATCTGTGAGATACACAGACACCTTTTCTGTATGGGAAATTAAATCTTCATTGACAAAAATTGTTGAGAAAATAAAATATTGATCTTGCTTGTGAGACTTTTATGTTAGTCAATTAAATTAGTACAATACCTTTCCTACTAGTAAAATAAGAGTGCCATTACTATATGGAAATATAATGTTCCATAATATTTTTATTGTGAGACAGGGGATACCTCTTACAGCACTCAGAAGTACAGTTTATACATGACTATAAAGTTAGTTGTGATCCATAAACAGCAGATATAGATCTCAGATATAGCTTTGAAAATCAGTTTAAAGGAAAGTGCCTTATTCTCTTTGCAATATCATATCAAAGTAGCATCATTTAAAAAAAAAAATCATAATCTCTTCTAATTTTTTTATACTGAAAGACAATGAAACATCATTCTAATATTTAAATTGGAATATGAGCCTGACAATAATTTTGCTGCTGCTTCTTCTAAAATTAAAAATGTTTTCAAAACTAATAATTATGTGGGATCCACGTCTAGTGCAGCTAGACAGATGAAAGTAGAAGCAGGGCACACAGGGATGGCTGGTCAAACTGAGGGACCCAGCACCACTGGGACTGGGTGGGAGAGCTGTGCTGCGGTGTGCCTGTTTCTCTACCAAGTGCTGAGATGTCAATGTCACTTGGCACTTGCAAATGGCAGCTGTGGCTCCTTTTGCTAGCAGGCTAGCTCCTCCTTTCCCCCAGACCTGCCCTTTCTTGGAAGCACATCCAGTGTCTGATTGGGTTTGTCATTTGGGTTTTTTTGGTGGGTTTTTTTAAAGTAAGCCTTCACTGAGCAAATCTATTGCACAATATAGGCAGGAAGCGACTCCATTTTATATGACTTGCTTATCAGATGGAACATACCAAATAACAAAGAATTTTCAAAGTATTTGGTAACATATTGTTTGAAATGTGGAATCCTGGCACATTTCCTTACTGCACTTTTTTCCCTGCCCCCACCCCCCCTTCAAAACTGTCCCAAATGTGCCTTAATAGAGGAAAGAGAACATATTAGCCTACTGGGATACAAATAGCAGCTGCTATTATGATCAGAGAGTTCATCATATCGTTTAATAAAACAACTGTTCAGTTGTTTCCCCGAAGCATAGAGTGTATCCTACACGAGCACCTTTCTGGCCAGCCAGTGCTCACTCAGTCTTTACACTCTTCCAAGAGGTCATGAAGAATGTTTTCCTGTGAGGTTGGCCTTTTCATCCAAAAAGCATATCTTCATACCCCTTGTCTGGATCAACATCCACACTCTGGCTTCATGTCACCAGGGACAAACCTGAGCAGGTTCTTCACTGCAGAGATGCCTTCCCTAACAGAGCCTAGGGGACAGGACAGCAGCTCATCCTTTTGCAGTGATGCATGGTCTTCTGGAGCTGATACTTAAACTCCAGTTTGGAAGTGCTCCCCGAGTTGTTTTTAAAGACAGACTGCATGCTTGCAGAGTGGAACTCTGGTTTCAGAAAGTGTAAGATGGGTTACAGGAGCATATTCTTATTTAAATCAGTCATGCCCTCAATATCTCCCAGTGCATGTAAGCTCTTACAAAAAACCAACAAACCAACATTTAATTCTTCTTATTTTTCTTTATTTGCAAGAATAAACTACTTTTGTCAGGGGCAAAGGTTTTATTATTACAGTCAGTGCAATTTGCTAGTAGATTAGAAAAGGAGTAAACATTAGGACAGCAGCTAGAGCAGTGAGTGCATGGCAGGCAGGGGTTCAGCAGGTGGAACACATCTCTCTAGCAGTGACGTGTAAGTAGCCTGTGTTACGGTCTGATGGGTGCTGGCTTCATTTAGCCTGTGGCCACCCTCCCCTCCAGCAGCCTCTGAGCTGTTTTTCTTGAGGGGCTAATCTCAGAGCACTGCCCACCTCTTTGAAACTGTCATTTTCCATAAGCCTTCTAAAAAATAATAGGCAGAAGTGTTTTTTTGATTATAGATTGCTTTGAGTGACGTTGTGATGAACAGGTTTTGATAATTTCTCAGCTTCGAAGTCATCCAGTGTTCTCTTTTGCCAGTGTTGGATACAAGACCTACACGAAGCCTTTGATAATAGCAAAAATAAAACGCTCAAATGCATGCAGACACATTTAAAGGGCTATTAATTCCATGATGTATAAATTAGAAAGGGGTGATTTGTATTAAGAAATACTACAGAAGGAGTAAGATATGGCAAGCCTCATATATATCTTACACCCCTCTTCACATAATATGAGAACTTGACCCATGAGCACTATCTCAGACATCTAATTTACAACATTATGAAAGTATTTTTCCGCAGCTGAAACACTAAATAATGCATAAAAGCCTTAGTTCCACACACTGTGCTGCAGTTGCATCAAGGATGGATCCAGAAGTATTTATTGCTTGCACGCCACTGATTTTTTTTCCTTAAAATAAGAGCCCAAAGCCAGAGCCACCTCCTCACAGAAGATTTTGGTGTGTGTCAGCAAGCAGCCCAGTGCACAGGCAGGCAGCCCTGCAGCAGTCGTCCCAGCTCCTGGCTTTGCACAGTCAGGAGTAGTTTGTGTTCCCTCCTCTGATTAAACCCTTTTATTCTGCACTGTGGCAATTTCATCTCTTTCACTCGCAGAGCTCAAGATGTTTGGCTCTCTTGCCTTGCGACTCGCGTGCGTTGGTGCCATCTCTTCTTGCTTGCAGTCTGGGAGTGCGAGCTGCAGCAGGGTTTAGTTTGGTTAACTTTGAGTTGACGATAATCCCCTAAGTGTAAGAGGAGCAGAATTTAATTTAACGTTTTATTTTTTTCTTTCCCAGTGAAAAGCAAGACATTCTTGCCTTTCTTTTGAGTTATGACTCACTTCTCCAGATTTTGTTTTGATCTGGGTAATTAGTGTTTTTTTGTCTTTTATTCTTTATTTTTAGCAGCTACAGTCTATCTCCCTCTTAGTTGCTGACATAAAAATATTAGCAGAAAGATGTTGCTCCAAGGGTAAGGAAAAACCATTCATAAAAATCTCAGTGAGGATTAAGTGGGATTCATCCAGGAAAGATCAAGGGTTGAAAAAGATTGTTATTAAACATGTTGATAGAGTACTTCGAGAATTCAGCATATTCCCTGTTCCGGCGAGCTCACAGCTCGGGGTGGGGGAGCGAGAGCAGCAAGTGGTGAGGAGAAAAAGGAAGGCAGGTTCCTCAAAGGAGGGAGCTGAGGGAGGAGTGAGAAGCTATTTGGAGAAGAGGAAATGTGTGATGGTGCCACACGGGAGGGGACACGGTGTCAGGAGTGAGAGGAGGCGACTAAAGTGCCGAGGGACCTTTCTCAGCCCTCATCAGAGCGTTGGCCCCTTCCCCGCGAGCCAGACGAGCCTGGGGGAGGCTCCAGACGCACCCCAGCTCCCTCTCCTTTACCTCTGTGAAACCCTACAGGCAGCCTGAAGACGGAGCTCTGTGTGTTCGTGGAGCAGGTTCTGCGTGGCGGGATGTCTCACAGGCACGGTCCGGGGGTGGGAACAGGGCTCTGTGAACTGGTGCAGACAGGGCTGGCTCTGCTGGACCCCTGCAGTGGGAGAACCAAAGCTGAGCCCACCTAGTGTTACAGGCCTTGCTAGACAGCTGTAAGGACCTGTATCCTGCGCTAATGCAGCTAATGAGGAATCCCACCTCCAGGCAGTGACCAGTAAGCTCTCCCTGGGCTCAGAATGGGAGGCCCGTGTTGTGTCAGAGGCCAGTTGCTGGCTAGCAGAGCAGTTAGGGGTGCCAGACCCACAGCATCTTCACGTGGCACTGCAAGCTCCTAGCACAAACTGAAACTGAGGGAATTTGTTCCTTGTTCACGTGTTCAGCACCTCGTCCCTGGTCCTTCGGATTTCCTCAGCCAGGCACTGAGGCTCCCCAGCCCTCCCTGTGTGGTCAGATGGGTCCAGTCCCCACAGGAGCCCCCTTTTCTCTGATCTGGAGCTCCTCTGGGGCTCAGAGTGGCACAACTGCTGCTTTGCTGACAAACACCCTTCCCATTTATTGACTGCATCCAGAACGGCCACAAATGTGCATCCACACATACAGAGAAGCTGAGAATAGAATCCCCCAGCACAGTGTAGATCTCATATGGAAATGTCTGGAATAATTGCCCTATGTTCTTGAAGGACTACAATACTTTTTTATTCTGTGTGTGACCATCACGTCCAAAAACACAAGCATTCTGGATAATGAGTCGATATCTAATTAAGGACATCACCAAACTACACTTATTTCTCAGTCTTAGTATCTTCCCACTGGGAATATTCACTAATCTCTCACTGATTAATTACTGTAAAGACTTATGCTTCTGGATAATTATAAGATGTGTGATAATGGATCAGACCTTTAATCCATTAAATCTGGTATCTTGCTTCTGCCTCTGACCAATAGCTAATGCATCTCAGAAAGGTGAGGAGCTCCATGCTGCAAAGACTTTGCTGTGGACCATGGCAGAAGGGCCCTTCCTCACCTCACCGGGTAATTGCTTTGAAGTATGAGGTATAATTACCATTATCTTCGTCCACGTTGCCACGTGTCAGAAACTGATGAGTACTTAGTGTGTGGTGGACTGAAAACAGAAGCATCTGAAATAACCTCTGCAGGGTAACAGGACTGGGGTATGTCTAAGAAAATGTGGTTAGCCAGACAAAAAACGCTGGAATTCTTCGCTCAGAATCAAACTTCAAGATTGCATCTAACATCTCTGGTTTTAAAGTGAGGAAAAGAAATGACTTCTGAGAAAGACAGGGCTCTTTTTGAGAGTTTAAGGCACCTCAGAGTGATTTTCTGGTTTGTTATCTGTTCATTATCCATTTGTTGTAGTGACTGGTGTCAAGGAAGCCACAGCACCCTTTGGACACAGGTTCTGCGGTGTGCTGGCACCTCAGGTGAACTCAGTGCACTTCCAGACATATCTGAGAGCACAATCAGGTCTTCCACGTTAACACCTACAGGTGACTGTATAACCAACTGCCATACAGTAGGCACCATTAACATCTTGACATTTATTGCTCATAGCAGTTAAATTTACTGTGCTATTTGCAGTATTCCCAAGTCTAAGAGTAGGAAATCCTTTAAATACTGCAGTAAAAGTAAATCCCATGGTGTGATAAATGTCAGGATTTAAAGGAACACAATTCTATTGTTTTATTCTTTTCTTATTGATATGTTTAAACTTCTTGTGTTCTTTTTTGGTTTGTTTTGGCTTTGTTTGTTTGTTTAAAATTGTGGTGTTTGGTTTTTTTAGCATATCCTCTCCTGCTTTGGCATTGGTGGGATATTTCCCTAAGTATCCTCCTTCTAGAGAGCTCATCTTCCCAAAGAGTGTGTCACAACACATGGCAGTGCACTAGCTTTGTGATGGCTGAGCACCCCTGCCAGCTCCACCTGATTTCTCCTGCAGTGTGGAGGGGCTCTGAGAGCTGGTTCCCTGAGTCCTCCCCACGCCAGGCTTCTGCTGGGGGGACAACCTACCAGAGAGATGGTGACATTTGCTTTCCAGAGCCTGTTAGAAGAACCCAGCCCACCATCTTCACACTGTTTCCACAGATGCACACAGCAGCATCTTCCCTCTCCTGAAATGACAGGAATTAGGAGGAGCTTTGGAGAAGTTTTGAGCAAAACAGAGACGTTTGCAGAGACATGAGAGCAGATTTCACCAGGTGCTGGTGCTCCTAGAGACAGGGGGTTGTAAACCTGTCTGATTTGCTCCAACTTTACCCCTTAAGTCTCAATCCACATTTAGGTGTTCAGTGTATCCCATCAAATAATTAGCTGTGTCTTTAAGTGCCAACAGGCCTTCTATCAGTGTGATCTGTGAGTCAGTTCATGAGCAAATTGGTGTCTTTCCTCTGAAAGCAGAGATTGGTTTTGTGGCTAGGTAGTATTCATATGAAACACAACAGTCATTGTGAGCAGTAACAGGAGTCTCACCCACCTTTCCTCCCCCTCCCCCTGTTCTGTTCTCCCCCATCCCCAACCTAAAAGAGCTGGTTTAGGACTGGAAACCTGGGACAATTTGTGCAAAGCTTGGCGCAGGTCAGTGCTGAAGAATCACCAGCACCCACCAGTCCTATCCAAAGCAATCTCCACTTGTGCTGAGGAGAGGAAGAGAAGCAGAGTGCCCGTGAAAGGAGGGAGGAAAATGGGCATTCTTGCCCTGGCCGAAGTGCATTTCTGGAGAGGGGCTCATGGTGTAGTGCCAGCAGACTGGTTCCTCCACACACAACAACTGCTGGGGATGTCCTCTCAAACCTGGCTGCTGCCTGGTTAGCTGGCAGGTGATGCAGAGCAGGGAACAGCAGTGTGCCAGGCACAAGAACCCCATGTGTGCCACTCCTGGTCCATCTGCAGAGCAATACTGCACCTGCCAGTTGGTTTAGCTGGCTGGAGGGGGGAGGGAAGGAAGGCAGAGTGTGTATTATTAGACAGGGAAAGCCCACGGTCTTCTCATTTTTCTTCCATTGCTCTGTTCTGGTGCCCTTTCTCTTTTTTTTTCAGCAAAGTTGCTGAAAACCACAGTATGTTCCCCAAAAATAGCTCTTTGGACCTGGGTACTTTCTACTACTTACTGGTACTTTCAGGTTACTACTCATGCAGTAAAAACACTTTGGTTTTTTTTTAGTGAACAAAGCTGCCATTGTGTGCAGGTTTGTACACCTCTGGGCATCACATATCTTGATGTTGAACCCCATTTTCACATGTAGGGGATTATATTAATAATTTGGGACCTTTTAAAAAAAAAAAATCTAAATTGCCTATAAAGCAATACATTTCCTTACTGCTCATCAATCATTTTTCTTCTGCAAAAAATTTCCAGCACCCATTAAGAGCCTTAAATCATAAAACCTAACTGCTCCTGAATAAATAAAATTGGGAACTTGATATGGATGACCTAGTACTTCATCTGTAAGTGACAGAGGACTGAGGCTGGGGATGGAGTAAACCAGCATCAGCTGGCAGACAGGATGCTGCATCCTCAGGACTCAGAGCAGTGTCTTCATTCCAAACATCCTCACTAGCTGGGAGTATTCTTGGGCTGTCTCTCAGTGGGAGAAGAAAGTTTACATGTTTTCCTGATCCAGTTATAAAAGAAGTGTTATTGCCTTGAGGCTTCTCCAGTGACTGTAAGAAACTGTTGTGTGTTGGGTTTTTTTCCACTGCAATCTCAGTATCTCATAATTTCACCACCAAAAAAATGGTGAAATCCAGATTTCTGTAGAAACCATCAATGGTATTCTGGAAATAGCAACCAGAGCTAAATTTCTCCATCCCAAGTAAGAATTAGATTTAGCTCCTGCTAGTAAAAAGAGCATGTGCTCTTGTGTTAGACCCGATCTGCTTTGCCCACAAGCTGCCTTTCCCTGCTCTACCTACAGCCAGCCCTGATCTGCCCAGGCCGTGCTGGTGACTTGGTGACATGGTGGTGACATGGTGACGTGGTGACAGGTCAGGATTACTGCTTCTGGGACCCAGCTGATTCCTGGGACAGCTGGAGGAGGGTATCACAGTATTAGGGGCTGTGAACACTGTCTGAGGTGATGCTGAAAGCTACCTCTCGAGTGAGGTGGTGGTGGCAAGAGCTTTTTGGGTATTCTGTGTTTTCACAAATGATCATCAGAAGCCTGGATAATATTGATCATTCCCACAGCTGTTATTATGAGTGTGGAACAAATGGAATTGTAACAGGTTCTTAAAGTGCCAGGTGGCTTGGATTGTCTGTGGTCAGGTGTTTCACTACTGCTCCATCTCGTGCTTATCTTTAATAACAAAAAAACCCCAACTCTGACTTCAAACAGGCAGACTTTGATCTGACTTCACAGCATAGTCTTCTCCTGGTGCTGGATGTCACCATCCTCGTTTTCCTTTGATGCTGCTTTCATGTTTTCTTCCTTCCAGTCTGGCTCTGTCTGTGTTGCCCTCAGTGCCTGCTGCAGGCACATTTCACCTGGCGAGGAGCAGTGTTCCCTGCAGCAGAGGAGGAGCCATGTGGATACCCTGCCGTGACCAAGCCCTTTCTCTGACTACAAAAATCAAGTTGTTTTGGAGGTAGTAGATAAAGTGCAAGTGTGGCTACAGACACTAGCATTCAGATCTGCTTAAGAATGAGAAAGGAACTGCTTAGCAACTACAGCAGTGGTCCCTTGAAATAACATCTAGGAAGTCCAGTTCTTCACAGTGAGTAGCATATTTTTGATGGGACACCATGAGATAGAAAGCACATTGTAGCAGAAATAAAGATGGGGTAGAATTTGTCCTGGAAGAAATGAAAAATGGACTTTCAAAATGACAGCAGAGTGGTTCAGCCAGAGGTCAACTCATCTGTGAGTTAGAAGGACTGAATTTCCTAGGCACCAGCAAAGCAATGAGGCTTCTCAAGCAATGCTATTTTCCATCAAGTAAAAGACATCATGGCAGCCTGTGTTCTCTACTGTCTGATGTAATGTACATTTCCCAGCACAGCTCTCCTTCCTCCCCAGTCCCCTCAGACATCCTCTGCAGCAAGGTCTGGTTCCATATCCCTGTCTAGCTCCCCTGAACTGGTGTTAAGGGCTGCTGCAAAGCCACAACCACTGTGCATTACACACCACCTCCTGAGACCTGCTATTCTCTCATTAGCCACCTCCCTCCTCCCTTCCCTGTCCTCTCCATCACCAGCACGTGGCATTTCACACTGCTGTGGAGCTCTGAAGGAGCTACATGGCACTGACACGGGATGCTGCTGCTCTGCCTGCCTTTGCCTTGCTGCACAAGCATGTGCACGTGGGGTCTGGAGCCTGCTGACACTCCAGCTCTCCCCTGGCCACTGTGACAGGGAGAACAGCCCAGAGGTCTCAGAGAGACAGTTTATGACAAGCTCCTTCAAATTGGACAAGATCTTAAGTGCCTGTCATCAGTCAGTCATCCTTCAAGTGTTCCCATTTCCTCCAACCAGGAACTTACCATCTGCATTTAGACGTGGACTGTGGGGAAAAACCCCTGCTAAGGACTAGGTCTCCAAGAAGATACACGGGGTAGGTGTCCAGGCCCTGGAGGAGAAATCTGTGCTACATCAAACAGCATTTCACAAGGGTACTGCCTCCTAATCCCAGAGCTGCAGGGCCCCTGCCAAATCCCAAAGGGAGTTTGGCAGAATGAGCTGGAAACTGAAGCTGGAGCCAAGCAGAGCTGCAGCTTTCAGAAGCTCTTGTTCCACTGCTGCTTTCTGGCCCTGTTTTAGATGCTGCAGCTCTTCACCAGCACAGCAGTGAGCTGAGCAGACAAACAGCAGCTTCTCCCCTCTGCCCAGCAGCTCCTGCCTCCACGCTTGGCCTCTTCAGCTCTTGCCAGGGTCATTGTCCAGAGAGATGCAGGAGCTGGGCATTTCTGGAAGGCTGTGGACTGTACCAGTTGTGTGCCTTTAAGTAACATCAGAAGTAAATAATCAAGTTTTGAATCAGTGGCTGAGTTGCAAAAGCAGGAGTAAAAATATATTTCCAGTTGACCAGATGCAGATTTTTCTCCCTTTCCTTTAGTATGAACTGGAAAGTAAAAAATGCCTCATTTTATTTTTATTCCAAGTTAAAATGTCTCTTTATTTAGTGCATTTTTGATCCATTAAAAAAAGTCGTTTGCTATATCTCAAAACAGAATGTTCCAAAACTGAATTCCATAATACTGCTTTTCGAAGGAGTTTATCAGAAGAGCTTTAACTTCATCATCTATTTTTGAGTCTTTTTATGGCTGAAGCTATTCACTGAATTTAAACTAAATGTGTGGGTAGTTGTGGTCAACCTCAAACTGCATATTTGGTGGCTAAAATATTCTCTGGGGAGAAATACCCCACCCTAGTTATAATATCTAATTTCTTCTTTAGCATCACCTTTTGACAGAGGCAGAGAAATGTTGGGATTTTTATTCTCTTTATTCAACAGGGCCTATCTTGCATCCCATTGATTGCAGTGTCACGTGCACACGCGCGTTACACATTCCCCATGCTGGTTCTGTGGCTTGGCTGAGGTTTGCATGGTGGGGTGTCACTTTTGGAGGTGTTTTTACACCCACCTTTGCCAGGATTCAGCACATGGCTTTCTATTTTGCCCCTCTGTTGCCAGTTCCAGCGCACGACTGCAGTTCTGGGTCAGGTGCAGAAGTTGGTAGCACAACATCTGCACAGGCACTGTCACAACAGAGAGGGAACAGTGACAACCCCAGATGGGATGCGAGTGCAGCACCCGTGGTCTGACACTGGTGCAGCTTGGGCAATGCTTTGGGAGCTTTCAGGAAAATACCATGAACAAGAGAAAGGGAACTGAACTGGAATGCAGTGTTTTCACAGTGCACGCCAGGTCTTGGAGTGAGACTTAGTCCTTCTTTGCTTGCTCCACAGCAGAGAGGTCAGAGCACGCTCCTCTGATGGAGCTGTTGGCATGCTTTCTGGCAACTGCCAAACGCTGCTGCTTCTGCTACTGTTTTAATAGTCGTTATTCGTTCAGAAAGAGTAAAGGCATATTTATGCTTCCAGCTGACATCAGAGGAAGAGTTATTGATCTTAAGAGGGTCTCTAAAGAACCCAGTTCTGTGCCTAAGGAGAAAACAGAGTATCTGTATCAAGATCTCTCAAGAAGAAAGACTGGAATTTTCCATGTTGTCCACACCACATACTCTGGCTGTCTTACCCTGCCAGCCAAAAGCAGGGAGGGAGGGGTTGGGAGAGCAACAATAGATCAACAGTTCTCTCCACGTTTAAAAATTCACAGCACCTCTGCTACACCAGAATATTATGTGACAATAATGTTAGGCCTCTGATTTATACCAACAGATGCAGGGAAATTCCAAATTCAGGCTGTCATTCTCCCCTCGCCGCAGACCCTCTGTTGGTACGAGTTTATGTAGCACCTCAGAGTGGAGTGGAGAGATGCCAGTTTCCAGCAGCCGAGGATCCGGCCCGCTGCGGCGCGGAGGCCTCGGCTCTGTTTACACCCGAGCCACAGCGGCTCCATAACTAATGTGTATTTACAGCCCACAGGTGTCAGCCGCGCAGCAAGGCCGTAAATCGGGGAGTCTGCTCTGAACACCCTCCTGGTTACGGGTGGGTTTTAAACCTTCCCTTTGTTTTCTCTCCAAAGACGTAGAGCGGCGCAGAGACCCGGAAACGCTGCGCCGTTAAACCCGCAAACGCAGGGCAGTGTTAATAACCTAGCAGGGTCTTGGTCCATCACAGCATTTAATCTGCATTGCATCTCACGCCAATTGTGAGCCAGGGTGGGGGGGAGCTGAGAATTCCTGCTAAGTGCCACTAAAACAAGTTTGCTCTGCAGCTGGCAAGCGCCGCGCACGGTAGAGCGCCTTATGGCAGCGCCCGATCAAACAACCCCGGCCCCTAGAAATAACCACCCAGCACCCACACCCCGCACCCCACCCAGCACCCGCACCCCGCACCCCGCACCGCTCCCGTCGCCATGGCGCTGCGCGGGGATGCACAGCTCCCCGCCAGGACCCCCCTGCACGCCTGCCTCGCCGACACAGCACACACCTGTTCAGCGTGCAGGCAGCCTGCCTCCCTGCCAGCACGCTTCGGGCACGCCGCTCACACGCACTCACACTCACACAGGCACCCACCCCCCCGGCCGCGGAGAGTTCAGCTGGAGGAAAAAGAGAGAGTCGATCAGAAAATAATATTGCGAGGAGTAAAAAGGCAAAAAAAAACCCGACAAAAAAAAAGAGAGAAGCTTGTGTTTTGTGGTCATTGGAAGATTGCTGATGGGTGCATAAATAAAGCATGCTGGAACATCTGTTCTTTGTTGTGCATTCAGCTTTTTAATGTCTTCAAAGAGCAGCACTGACGCATCACTGACTACCACTCCCCATTCAGGCAACATTTTACCAGAAAATAATAAACCTTCCTGGTGGGGTGCAAGGAGCCAAGGCATTTGGGCAATGCCATTAATTTGGAAATATCTCTTTTTCTGGGATTTTTAAATATCTCTCCCTTTGAACGTTGTTCAAATTTTGGGATCCAGCCTGGAGTCCCTATCAGCCTGAGCAGTAAATCAGCCTGAATATTCCACTCAAGCCTTTGCTTGCTGTACCAAATAAAAAAAAAGGGAAAAGGTTGTTTTCAAGTCAAAGTTTATACACATTTTTCCTCAACTCTTAATTCCATTCATGTTAGAAATTCTGTCCAGAGGGATTCTTTTTTCCCCGAAGTTCCAGTATTTATTTATACTGGTGAAATTCAGCGGCAGTGAAGACCCCTGACAGTTTAACAATATTGGCTGGTTATTTTGATACACTGTGCTAGGCAGCAAAAGATTAAAACCAGAGCATCCTAGACTGAGAGAAACCAGCTTGAATTCTAAAATAAAATTTTAGCAGCATGGATTTCTCTTGCCATAGGCTATGAGGCTACTATGAATTTCAGATGCATCTCCAGAGCTGTCAATGAGGTGGAAAGATGGGATTGGCGTTACAAAGATTTGTTGCAATGTGATTCAGTGTAATTGCAATCGAAGGTATAGCAACATTAAATTGCAGCTGAGAAAGAGCTGTTTATGCATGTACAGTATAGAACAGGCTTTGCCCTACCACTGGAGGACCATGACAAGATTTAATTTATTTATTTTTTTTGGTACTACTTCCTTCTGCTCTGCTCCTTCTTTCTAGGTCACGGCTCAGAAATACTGGAATACCAAATAGATGCTGGTGGGTTACATTTATAATGAGCCTGACAATGGTCTTGTGACAGAATACTTCAGAAAAACACCAACATCTTTGAGGACAGTTTGGTAATTAGGCACGATCACGGCTCTCTTCTGTGCTGAGAGGGTTTTGGGCTCTTGCTTCCCCATTTCTGTGTTATGTGCTCTGACAGCTGACTGCTGTGGCACAGCCCGTGGCAGGGAGAGCAGGCTGGGGGCTCTGCCGTTCCACTGGTGTCAGTGGGCACAGTTCCTCCTGGTGTGGTGGCGACATCATCAGTCTCCAGGAAGCTTCTTAACAAGGTTTTGCCTCCTTAGACTGATCGGGACCTGTTCTCAGAGCTGGCTCTTGAGAGTCAGTCCATGTTATTTTTGACTGGCAAAAGCAGGAGACAGACACCTTCTTCCTCAGCATGCTCTGAAGCCTGTGGCAGAGCTGTAAATAGTAACACGATGGTTTTGTGATGATTCTGCTCTGTAACCCAAGGATTGTCTGAAAGAGGCACAGAACCACAACATGTGCAAGGAAATCTTTGTTACTGGCAGTGGCAGCAGTACAGGTTGACTCTAATAATGCAATATTTAAATGTGTTTTTTTCCTCTGCTTAGAGATTCTTTTGCACAGTTCAGTTATGCTGTACTTACATAGTAATTGCTCATTGACCATTTAATTATACAAGGCTGTCACCTTTACTCATACTTGGTAGACAGCTTCCAAATAGTCACTTTGGTATCAAGGAGGTAGGGGCCAGTTCACCTGGTAGCAGTAGTCAATATGAATGGGGGGAGCAAAACCTGGCCTGCAATAATTACCATGTAGTGACATAGTGTTTACATAGTAATTACCTTATTATTTTTATGGAAAAATACATGATTATTTTTGTCCTCCGGCCCAGAGAGCAGGCCACACAGTAATTACTTTGGGGCATAAGTATAATTGTACAAACACACTTTTTATCTCTCTGCACACAGTTAGATGTGTTCACTGCACACAGTTACCCTGCATATTTATCATTGCATCTTATTTAAACCTGAGTGGAAGGGTTATTGGTACATTGGTCTTGTATGGTAAAAGAGCATAAAGACAATGTCTGGGGTTTTGGTTGGTTTTGTTTGGTTTTTTTTAGAGAGCAATCACAATGTCCACTTAGATTTACTTTTCTTAGCCCGTGGTTCTTCTTTGGTGTACACCAGGCTGTTGGGGCAGTGGGTCAAACCCTTTTGCCTGGGGGAATTTCTGATAAAAGACTATTTTAAAGCTAAAATGGACTCGGAGATACACACTGCGTGTCCTTGACAGGTGGGGCCAGACTTGCTGGAGTCTGGCAGGGATGCACTGACTCAGCTGCTCACCTCCCTCTGCTAGTGAAGTGCTCCACTGGTGGCACGTCATGGTGCTCTGGTGGGGGTAGCATTGCCTGCAAAGACAGAGCTGGGGGGAAAGGAAAGAAGGAGATCCCAACATAGAGCAAAGGCCAGTCAGTCCTCAGCTGGCACTGCAGGTGGATTTTCACATCCTACCTGGGAGCAGGTCTGACCACTGCTCAGCACGGCTCACTGACAGCTCACAGCAGACACAGGAGTGCTTTCCTCTGCTCCCTGGCATCAGTTTCTAGCCATTGCCACGGCTGCAGAGAGTGAGAGGCACAACTGTGCCTGATGAGGAAGGGCCACCTTTGTGAATTTATTCAACACCACTGGGTTTGTGCCAGTGCACAACTGAAAAGGTCCAGAGCCAGAGTAGTGTCATGAGACTGTGATCAGCTGGGATACAATCAAACATGCTGTTTGAATACTCTCAGCATCACTTCGGGTGAGAAGCACCTCCAGCTGTGGAGATGAACTCCATAGTGATGTGCATTTTTTAGTAGTCCAATCTACATTGAATGCCATCCATAAGTATCTTTTATACCTGCTTGTCTTCCCTGTATGCTCTGATCACTGAAGAAAAAAATGGGAGATAATACAGCACAATATCAGCTAATAATCTGACTCATTTTTTAAAGGAAATTGTCAGATATCCTATTTGGTACCTGGCTCTTTATGTTAATATGTTACCTGAAATCTAAGTAGATTTGGGTGTCTTTTGCACTGAAGACATGACAAAGATTTATAAAGCTTCATCACGATGAGTAGAAGTCTCAGAGAATATTGGCAGTGACTAATGCTGCCTACATCTCAATGGCAGCACTCCATACCTTCCCCTTTTCTGCAGAGAACAATCATGTTACTACCGATCAGTGCTTCCTATCCATAAATAACCCCTGCTTATTGATTCCCTTCGTTCAGTCATGTATGATGCACTCGAGTAGATAGCTTCTGGTTAGCAAAGGTTGGGGTGTTTGCTTCTGGCCAGTGAATCCAGTTTGCAGCCCTAAGACAGTTCTCTAATAAACCCTGCACACGGTTTTGTGGCTTATTGGAAATACTTTTGGCCTTTGATCTGCACATCACTCAGCACACATAGACCTGGCCAGCAAACACCCAAAGGAACACATCTCCTAGCTAACTGCAGCTTCTCTGCCAAAAACGTGTAAGTCGTTGGGGCAGACCCTTGGTGGGGGATGAACAGATAAGGAGAAGGAAAAGAAGGATGTAAGAACATGAACACAAGGGGAAAAAAAGGATGGCAGGAGAAAATGGGCAAGAGGAGAAAGGAACATGATGCCTGGTGAGAAGGAAAGGGAAAGAGTAGTGCTTCAGAAAATACTTTTTCAGCAGACAGTGGTGTTTGAAACCTTATTGAAAGCATGTGATACGCCTTCTAAAAATATTCAATATCTCATTGTCTCCATGAGTCAACAGGAATTATTTTTCTCACCTAGACACGATTTCCACCACTACCTACAGTTACCTGAGAACCACAGTGGGATTTTCTAATGTGTTATAAAACTCTGGTGGACTGGGTCTGTGTTCTGAAGAGTACCTGGGAAGTTCAGTAACTAAATACCTGCAGTGGGGCAGCAGAGCAGTTCAGGGGAGGAATTTGGTTTCATCCTCCAGCCTGTGAAAAGTACTTAGCAGGATAGAGCTGACAGGCAACTGTCAGAGCTGGCTCAGTGTGGAATTCCCTGGTCTTTGAATGCTCTGGAACCAGGATGAGAACGTGTTAAGTGGTCAAAACAACAACAGATGATAGTTTTTAGTGATCGGAAGTATTCCCTAGACAAGGGAAGTATGGGGGCCCTCCCACAAGTGAGGGATGCACAGCAGCTCTGCTGTGACCTTTCCTTCTGCTGCTCTGGGGATGTCTGGTGGTCCTGACACAGGTCCCAGGGGGATAAACCTCCCCAACAACCTTTGTCTAGTTCCACTTAAGAGAGAAAGCTGGACTTGAAAAAGTGTCAGAAGTAAAGGTCAGTGCTTTAGCTACACGAGCTTTATATGCTAGACTTCTCCCCCTTGCTTTCTCTTCCCTTCCCCAGAGATCTCTGCTAAATCATCCCATCCCTTGAACTGCTGCTTACTGACACTTTTTCTTAATCCACGAGCTGGGGCTGTAGCAAGCCTTGTCTTTTAAGACACATATTCAGGCAGTAATTTGCTAAATAATGGCAGGTTTTGTCCCATAATTTGTGTGTTTTTCCTCTGCTCTCTGAGATTTCCCTATATACCACAGAACAAAGTATATATTTGCTGCTAGGAACCAGAGCAAAATCAGCATCTGGGAGAAAGTACAATTGAGTTTCTTCTTTTACAGGGAAGAGTTGCAAATAGCTGTGTCTTTCCGAGCATTGTGAAACCCCAGAAGAAAAGGTCTTTATTACAAGAGCATCTATTAGACTTTAAAAACCTCACTACTCTTTTTGGAACAGCCTACACTTTAAACCTGGTTTTCTTTTGTTTCTGTAGTTGGTAGACAGGGAGACTTATTTACCAAAGCTGAGGTTTCATCCAGTGACTCCTGTCAGTGGGGATCTTTCCCCTGGCTTCAATGGGAGCTGTGTGCATCTCCTCAATTGCTAGCATTTCCCAACTAGTGAAGACACTTGAGCATCTGCTGCTGTTCTAGCAAGCTTCTTACACAGCTTTGGTGAGAATTTTGAAGCTGACATAGAAAGAATTTTCCAGGGCTCACAAGCTCTTTGTATCTTCTTTTCTTTTTAGAAACACTCCTGACATGCTTGTGATACTGTTCGACTATGAAAAAAAAAACAGAAGAGAAAGCTAAACTGAGCATTGTAAAACATTCTGGGCAAGCGTTTGCTTCTGTTTAAAAATGGACTTGCTCCTTCTCTGCTTGCACAGTTGGTTAGCACTTTGGAGCAGCGGGGACGTGTGATGCTCTGGGAACGTGGAGCTCACCCCTGCAGACCCTGGGGAGGGAAGAGCCTCCTGAAGGCAAGGCTGGCACGGGCCTCCTGGGGCTGCTGCTCCCCACGGGGGTCACAGCTTCCCTGTCCCCCACTGCAGACCCTGTCCTGGGGCTGAGGGAGCTGGGGGACAATCACCACCTAGCCCAGGGATGTCTGGAGGAGGGTCGGGGTGCCCAGGGAAGTGTAGAGAGCTAATGCAAACCCAGGCCTGCCCAGATGTATGTTCCCTTTTTTTTCCTGAACGATGGGATAATGTTTTTCATGCTGATGTTGTTGTTTCTGTGCTGGTGTTGATGTTTGATGATGGTGTTGGTGGTGTAGGAACAGGACTGGCACCCTGTGAGCTGTGTGATCAGTAGCAGTGAAGGGGCACAAACGGTGTGTCTAGTGTCAGACATTAACACTGCATTGTATTCTCTCTGGACAGTAAAAGCCTACTCAGGCTCTGTGCAGTGAGAACGCAGTGTAGGACAAAGCAGTGCACTCACCTGCGTGCCATGACTCTGGAATCATTTCAGGAAAGGGGCTCTCTCCCCGAGACCCACTTCCACACTTCCATCTCTTCCAGACTCCCACCCGGAGCAAACCAGCCCTGCTGTGCACGTGCTGAGCGAGCCCCCGAGCTGCCTACCCCATCATCACTGTGCTTGAACATTTGTGTTTCTCCGGGGAATGTAGAATACACAAACATGTGATTCCAGGAGGAAATGATCCAAAAGAGATTATAAATACAGCTATAAATGTCAAAGTTCTCCAAACATGTCTCTGGCTCTGTCTTCAGAGGAGCCTGTTTGCAGAGCGAGCCCACGTCAGCGTTTGGTTATTGCCGTTGTGCTCCATGCTACAACTCCAGTCTGTTTGCCTTGCACGAAACCAGGGTCTCCAAGTAGCTTTAAGAATCACCTCTAACAGTTGTACTCGGAGACAGGAGTATCACTTAGTAGGATATTGAACAATCTCTCCACAGCAGGAGATGTTTTTGGGTTTCATACAACTCTGGTAAGAGGCACCTCTCCTTAATGTCCCCAGAAATGAGTGTTTTGCAGCAGATCATCACTCTGGGCTCTCACCATGGCTGGGAGAGCCATTGGAGCACAGAAAGCTCAAAAGCAGACCTTGCAAAACTCCAGTTGTTGCAGATAGGATCAGGCCGTTTTTATTTATTAAGAAGAACCACCAAAGGCTTCTTTTCTTTTCCTATGTAATTTTAAGTTTCTTTCTGCATCTGTCTTCAAAGTGATGCCTGAGAGACCCCAACTGCAAGAAGTTCACATTCCTTTCCTTCTTTGATGGAAAAAGCTCTCCCCGGAAATAAGTGAGCCTGAGTTTGAAGAATGAAACAAATAAGCACCAAATTTCCTGTAAAATACAACGTGCCTGCCTTTTGACAGTGTGGGTTTAAAACCCACGGCATGGAATGAATTCTCACACAACGGGCTGGAGTAGCACACAGCTGACATTTGTCACGGGTATTCACTTGTTAGGACTAATGTTAGGACTGGAAGATCTTTGTCTTTGGTCTCCCTGAATATTGATCGCAGCTGTTTGCTTCAATTATGGTAAATATATTAATATTTAAATTCTTCAGTTCCTTTCTAAGGGCTGCCTAGGAATGCTGGAAGTAGTTTCCCCAGCCACAGGCACTTGGGGGAGGTGTTTGGTGAGGAGGGTGGCCACAGAACATCCATCTTACATTTCACAAGCTGCAGTCTTTCCCTAGATCCTCTACACTTACTTAAAGGCAATATCCACAAAATCTGAATGTGCCACGGGGGAGATGAGGAGAGGACAGGGACATCACCAGTGCACTAGTTGTAAAGTGCATTTGTTAAAACACCTCCAGAAGAAGCTCTGTCTTACTGTCAGAGAAAGCAGAATCCCTCCCAGTTCTCTGACAGTCTCGGGGAAAAGAACTCATCCTCCTGACTGGAGAGCAGGTTCAGATTCCAGGTTGTGTGTGTAGTGACTTGTGTCAGTACAGGGTTGTGTGTCTCCTCCTTCACCTTCCCTACCCAGCAGCAGTGAGGGCTTGAAGCACATGGCATCTCCACTCTGCATTTCAGCCTTGTCTGCAGTGAGGGTTGTGCTGCTAGACCCTCCAGTTTCATCAGAACAGAGGGTGAAGCTTTTCTCCCGAGCATTCATCCTGACTGCTCTAGACTTTCAGCTCAGAGGGGAATAAACAGGAGAACAGCCTGAGCACAGACCCTCCAGACCCGGGGCCCTGTGGGAACAAGAGAGGGAACCTGACAGCTCAGTGGGGCCAAGTGATTTGCCATTCAGTTTTGGTGCTGAATTCTATTTACTGGCTAAGACTCGCTAGCCCGATAGTCCAGGATTAGAAGTTTATCTCCTGAAAGTGGAATGCTTAATTCTAGTTTTGACTTCACCCCAAAACAAAGTCTCTGTAATTCTGGTTTTATGATTTATTGGCTGCAGTTTTCCCGAGATGAAAGTAGGAGTTCAGCAATCTGTTCTTGGAAATCCAGCATTTTGCAAGGATTCTCTGTCAGCAAACATGTGATAAGCAAAGACATTTTCTTGAGTTTCAGGCCAGTGGCTTATTCACAAGATATTTTCCTCTTTGAAAACAGGTCTTTGCTCTTACTGTGCTGCTCTATTGATCAATCTGTTTTGAGAGAGAGAGCGAGCTCGCTCAGAAAAAGGAGGTTTCTTTTTTACCACATTAAATCCACTGAATTTGCCTGAGCCAGACATGATAGTTCTCCAAATGGAAAGGCTTTTACCCTAAGTATCCTGTAAGCTTTTCTGGATGCTCCTGCAACACCCAGGGAGAGGAATCAGCTAAGCCACCAGCCCAACAACTTAGCAGAGCAGCTCTCCATGGCAGGGCTGAACACATGGCCTCCTGGCAGGACTTTCTGAACTGGACAGTGAAGGTCAGAGACAGACTGGGATGGAAAGCATGCCTTTAATCTTTCCTCACCATTGCCACTCCCAACCCCTGGAATAACCAACATTAAAATGGAATGTCCTACATTTTAAGATTTGAGTCTCATTTTCCCATGCTACATTTTATCGAACGATGATTTTTAGGAAAAAAAGTATTTGTTCTCCAAATTCTCAAGATGGAAGATGTAGAAGAGAACTAAATACACTTGAGTATGGGGTTTGGGTTTTTTTGCTTCAGCTTCCAATCCTGAACAGATTATTCCATTTGCTGTACTTCAACTTTTTCTCTTGTGAAAATCAGAAAGAAGAGCAATTTACTGCAATTATTTCCCTACCTTCCATTCATGTCTAAAACAGTGACAAAAACATAATGGATCGCTTTGTTCATTGAATAAACAACTCACAAAAGCAACTTTACAAGGTACATTCCCAGGAAACAGATCTATAAACCCGGTAAATGCACCAAGACCCCATCAGGGATGTTTGAACTAAATCTTAATTTGTCATTCATGAACACTTGCCATGCCCCTCTAAATGAGTTATGCACTGCCTCATCGACAGGAGCTGTAACAGACTGCACGTTGGAGAGCCCAGAAAGGGCTTGTGGGAGTGTTTGAGTGAGCACTGCACAGGTGTGCACAGC
This sequence comes from Ceyx melanurus, assembly GCA_024611195.1. Classification (NCBI taxonomy): domain Eukaryota; kingdom Metazoa; phylum Chordata; class Aves; order Coraciiformes; family Alcedinidae; genus Ceyx; species Ceyx melanurus. Next base: position 42,004 of record JANHGL010007831.1, on the reverse strand, counting down.
AGAGCGGGTAGCACGGCTCCCAGCATCCCGGGGAAGACACTCACAAAGCTCCAGACTGCTCCTCCTCTGCCCTGGCTGGTCAGAAACTGCAGGCACACCCTGGGTGGCACAGCACAGCACAGCAGAGCTGAGCAGCAGGGCTGCCACTGCCAGCCTGACCCTGCACCTTCCACCCGTGTGCCCCCCATGGCAACGTGGAGCAAGGCTGTGGCTGACACAAACCTGGCAAAAACCCCAAGCCTGCTGGGAAACAAACCTGATTTCCCACCCTTGCCAGGCCTGCTGCAGGGTGGGGGTGGCACGGTGGGGGTGGCAGGCAGCCCACGTGCACCTCAGCCCAGCACCGGGGTGAGGATGTGCGCTCAGGTACCTGCGGGACCTGCCCAGACGTGTGAACCAGCCCAGGCAGAGGGCTGAGCTGTTCAGTTTAGGAGGGTTGATCCAAGCCTGCAGAGAACAGAGCATAGACACCAGCCACTCGTGCCCAGATGTGGACTTGGCTGTGTAACAGGCACTGCATTCCCAGAGGAGGGAGACTTGAGGTGAGCAGGTGACTGACATGTCACAGTGGTACCCCAGTAGCTGCACTTCCACTTTCTCAACCTTCCCTCTTCTCCCACCCACACCAGGGCTGTTACGTGTCTGCAGCCAAAGGAGGGTGTGAAGGATCAGAGGACTGGGGTCGTGGCATCTAGCTGGGTAAATTGTGTTAGAGCTCTGATTGATAATCTGCTTTGGTTCTGTGTCAGTTTGCAGGCTCTCTCCCCAGTTTGCTGTATGCTCGAGAGCTTTGCTTCAGATCAGTAGTCATGGTGGCAAGTGCTGGGCAGTGGGCTGAAACAATTTTATCTTGATGTGATAAACTAAAAGTGCATTACAAATGGCAGTGACAAGATTTTAGTATTTGCAGTCTCGCTGAAAAAAAAAAAAGGATGTGAAAAAATGTCTGCCCACTGGGCCCAGAAATTGTCACTGTACTGACTGTGCTACAGAGGCACTTGTGTTTTTTGAGACCAAAGAAACAGATGGAGACAGAAACACTGATTTCCATGTATACATTCTGTTAACATCTTCTCAGCTTAAAGTTTGCTTCATGTCCTTGAGCCTTCCAAATAGCACAGTAATGAATATGGAAGGAAAGTGCCTGGTTTTGACTCAGCATCACCAGAGTACAAGTCAGTACTCTGAGAAGTACAGAGAGCCCTCCTCCTGAAGGCTCCTGCTGCTCTGCAGAGCACGCAGCAGGCAGGGCACACCGAGCTGCAGAGACAGGCACTTTGCTTGGAAAAGCCCACCCTACCAACAGACAGGGCAAGCAAATGCATGATTGCATCCAGGCACCTGCATTTTGAAGTGTTGGAGGTGTATTTTTTTTCACTATTAATGTGTTCTTCCATCAGCCAGTCCCACAGAGATGCAGGTCCCCGGGCACACACCCTGCTGGCAAACCTCATCTGCACAAGGTCCCTCCTTGCACCGGATGCAGATCCTTCTGGAAGCTGGCAATCGTTTGACTATGAGGTTCCTGTCTCCTATACCCAAGTCATTCATCTAATTTACATGTATTCAGCTGCTTGTTTGTTTGCTTAGCATGCCAAGCACCAGTTTTCAGAGAGATTCACCATCTCCACAGAGGCTGTGTTGCTGTTCCCCTCCTGCTGGCTCCCTGGAGAGGACTGTGAGGAGGTCTCCTGCCCCACATGCTGGCAGTGCCTATGGCGTCGTGGGTAGCGTGGGCTGCCCCTTTGTTCTGTGGTCTTCCCTCCCTTCTTTTCTTGGCAAATGAGATGTGGACATTGCTTCACCAAAATACACATTCTGAGCAATAGGCACCACGGCAGGGTGAGTGGGGCAGAGAATTTATTACACACTGTTAGGAATTTCTGGAAGAGTGGCTCCATCAATCCTTCCAGGGAAAGCTGGTCTCCACCCAGAGCTCTGGCATCACCTTTGGTGACAGAGCTTTAAAACTCAAGTTTGGTCAAAGAGAAAGATGCCCTTTAAACCTCCACTGCACCACCCAAGGGGAAATTAAAGACATTTTCCTCTTTATTTTTTTTTTTTCTCATAAAGAGTATTTTTCCCATTTTCAACCATGGTTCTCAAAGAACACCTCTTTCTCCTTGGCACCTTGGAAAATGTGGCTACACGTTCAGAGATGATGACTCAACTTCCCAGTGGTGATAAGAGCGTTTGGTCAGGCCCTGTGTTTGTACATGCCTTGTAGGTAAACAGAAACTTTCACATCTCTTGCTTGTAATCCTCTCGTACATGCAGGGAACAAAATTCACCGTGTGAAGTAAGGAAGGAATAAAATAAACATACGGGTCATGCTTGCCAACAAAAGCAAACAGCAGGCCCTCCAAAGCAGCCTAAAAAGCCTGTCTGTGAGCAGTGCTGGAGTCTCAGTGATGTTTTAACATAACAAACCCCTTCTGGGACTGCCATGGTAATTGCTGCAAAAAAAATATCATTTTCATCTAGTAGCTAACTATGCTGCATTTCAAACCAGTGCCTAGATTATCCATAAATACCTTTGACCCCAGGGAAATGGAAATTTAACCTTTTTGAACGTAGCATTTGCCAGTTCCAAATGAGTATTTCCATTATTTTGTTATATGTTGGGTAGTCTGTGTGAACTAGAGTACATAAAATGTAGTTGAGACTGGTCAGAAGTACAGGGTTGTTCCATGAGCTGTTCTGAGAGCTGGTCAGTGTGTTATTGTTGTATCTCAGAGAGTTGAGTGAAGAGAACAAGAGAGGTTTTCATCCTTCTGCTTTCATAGGGCACCATTTCAGCCTGTACCCCAGCCTGGAAAAAAACCTGAGACTTGTGAAAAAAAATGCTAGACTAGTGAGAATCTCTACTGGCCCTTCAGGTGTCATGAAATGTCAACACTTTGTCTATTTTATGAGCATCTTGTCTTCCCAGAAGAATTACATAGGTGCAGACAGCAAGGATGGAGAGGATTATTTTACCTTAGTACCTAGGGTACTAATTATATACCTAGGGTATAATTAGGGTATAGCTTAGAATCCTGGGATAATTATAGGAAATGGAAAACTGAGGCTGAATATTTGAAAGAAACTCCTTCTGTCTATGCTGAGCTCTAGGACAGTTGCCCAGGAGAAGTGGGCAACTCTTGCATGCTCAGAAACAGTGATTGCCTGTAAATTGTGAAATACATCTTAGAACTGTCTTTGCTTTCAGAACAGGCTCCTGCTGTTGACTCCCAGCTGATGCACATCTGTTGGTGTGCCCTGGCTCTCACTGGTGCCGTGTTTGTATCAGGTCACGGGGCTGAGGTTAAAGAGCTTCCATGTGCTCGGAATCCCCATGGTTTATTTTTCCTCCTCTATTGCTGCTCTGCTCCCTGCAGTCTCACCTGTTGCTCAGGGGAAATCTGCTGGGAACACACACACAGCACAAACTCCTCCAGCCGCATCAGCTAGGGAGGGAGATTACAGGGGCAGTACCATGGTGGCTTGGGCTAGTCCTTCAGTGCCTCCTCCTGCAGAACAGCAGAGCCCAGTCCCCAGCACACTGCAGTCCACTGTCTAGAAACATCTCTGGGGGCTGCCCACAGCACCTGCAGTCATCCCTTCAGGAGCCCACAGCCTGCCCCAGGGTCAGGACAGGGGTATCCAGGGCAAGCAACGGGCAACGGCATTGCTCCACATGTCCTTTGATGGCCACGAGGCTTTGGGCCGTGGCACTGACCAGGAGTGGACCTGTTGTCTGGTGGGGCCTGGCAGTGTGCACCGTGGGCCTCACCCAGCTCCTGAGGGCACCGAGGAGAACAGATTTACAGCCAGTCTGTAGCTGCAGGAGTGTCCCTGCTCTCTGCTCTTTGCAGGAAGCTAATTGCTGTCATCTTGCTAGGAGGAAGGGAAGTGCCCTTACAATCGAATCTCAGGAGTTTTATAACATGTCTGTATAATAGTTTGTTTATTATTTGGGGTTTTTCCTGTTGTTTCTTCCTTCTCTCCACTGATTTGCTTCAGAGAAGCTAAGTGTGCTGCACATAAACAGCTACGGCAAAAAAACTACTTTCTCTTTTTTTCTCCAGATTTTTACATGCGTTTTTAATGACTTCCAATCAGAGACTATCTGTAGTTGTAATAAAGCAACGGATGTTTATTATTATTGCTATTCCATTATTATTATACTGTACACTATTATTATTGAATCGGAATCCTGAACTCTGCGGTGCCTTTTTACAATTTTCTGTGATTTGCAAGTGTTTGGGGGGATCGTTTCCATAAGGCACAGAAATGTTTTCATGCAGCCTACAGTAAATTTCACTTTGTAGATTTGTTTTAAGAGTAACGTCACTCATTTTTTGATTACCTTAGTAATTTGCTTTGCCTCTAGTTGGTCACAATTGTAATTTATGGGAAGGATTTGATGTCTCAGCGACACTGGCAGATCCTGCCACTGAATCCCACTGCCTGTGGGAAGCGCTGATTGATATGCAGAGCTTTAACACTTCCCGTTTGGCTGAAGGAGGAGCTTCAGCACAGACATTCCAGCTCTTCGGGCCCTGCTTTTCACTTTTTTACATCCCGGCACTGAATTCCTCACCAGAGAGCTCTCTGGAAGCAAGAGAATGCTCCTGCAGCCTCAGCAGTTGCCGTGTCCTCGGGGAGGTGTGGGGTCGTCGGGACCTGCACCCTCCGTTTTGTGCTCTTCCCCTCGCTGCAGCCCAACACAAACTTTTCCCGAGGAGAGGCTGTTTGTTCAAGGTTGTGCACATTTCCGTGCCCGAGACAGCTCCTGCTTGGCAGGCAGGCAGTTCTCAGAGCCATCTGGAAACCTGAACGGGGCAGTGCAACCCTCCCTGCTGTGCCCCCGGGGCAGTCCGGAGTGACAGGGCACGTGGGCTGCACCGGAGCTGCCAGTGGCTGAAGCTGTGGCTCTAGGTGTGAGGCTGATGGTCCTGTTCTTTCAGCTCTGGCTAACAGAGAATCCATTCGACAGGCAGTTGCTGGCTAGGATCAGGCAGGGGGATGTCTGAGCACCTGGGACAGTTTGACCTGTGACCGGGTCAGCCCTGAGAGGCAGTTTGTCACTCCCAACTGCTCTCCTGCTGCTTTCTCTGCCAGCTCTTTCTCTCCATGTCCCTTTTAGCTAGATGAGGTTTATGTATTTCAGCTCTATGGTAAACAGCATTGCCTCACTTAAGGCCTTGTGGCTGAGCTGAGCAGAAAGCCAGTTGTAAACCCAGAAAGCAACGCTTTTCTCCCCATCACCACCCAGGAACATCTCCTCCACGCCCACATCTTCAGCATCTTTCCCCAGCCAACTAGAGGCTTAACCAAACCTGATGACATAGGTGTGCAGCCTCGAGGAGCAAAAGGATGCAAGGGCAGCCCTGAAACCAAGTGTGTGGGAGCTAAAGCAGCAAAGTGGGGAATCATTCTCCGGGGTGAACAGCAGAGCCACAGGGAGCAAAGAAGGCAAGCAGGGATGAGCTGTGGGCTCATGAGCAGTGGTTTCCTGGCTGAGGCAGTGAAGCCTGGCACCCAGAGCTGTGATAGCTGGGGAAACATTGCACCTCGGTGAGGGTCAGTGGGCCAGAGGAGAGAAGCAGGGACTTGTCACCCGTGCTGGCACTCATCCTTGCTGGGGGAAAGCTTGGACAAGGTCCAGCGTGCTCTGGAGGCTTGTAGTCAGCCAGAGAGGATTATTAATATGCTCTTCTTTACTATCTAATTTTTGTTTCCCTCTCCCTTTTTCGAGGGGTCTCCTTAAGTCCACATGCTTATCCATGATATGTGAGGGAGGAAGAAATAGTGCTTTGTGAGCACCCAAGCCCTAGGTGTCCTTAGGTTTCTGGGCTTGAGGTCTATGCCAGGGTTCAAAGGATTCCCCTGGGGTGCCACAAGCACCCTGGCAGCTGGGCCACAAGCCCACGAGTGTGTGAGTGGAGGACAGGTGAGCTGAGCACAGCAGGCTCTGCCACCCCCTGCACTCAGAGGGCTGCAGTGCCAGCCCCCCTGCCTGCTGCTGCACACATTCCCCACCAGCACTGCTGAAGTGCTCACTGGCAGCCTGGTCTGTAGCCAGGATGAAGCTGAGGTTTATTGAAGCTGCCCTCCTCAAGGGCCTGGGGTGCTGATGTGAATTCAGTGTGTCCCCATTCTGCTGGCCACAGGACTGCACAGCCTCAGCCACTGCCCTTTTGTTGGCACAGCAGCAGACTTCTCCAAGGCTAGAAGGGCTAAGAGGTTAAAAAAAGACCAAAACACTAATTAAAATAACTAGGGACATAGTGAGAATGTTTGCCCACAAGGCAGGTTCTTGCAGGCTGTATTTTTCAGCATTCCAGAAAATAACCACTGAAAATGTAGCTTTTTCCTTTTGCAAGCATCTACTTGTAAAGTCCTTTCAGTAGCTTGGTAGTTTCTCTTAAGCATTTAGCACGTCGCTGTTTGCAGAAAGGCAGTGAGTATTTTCTTTGCACATTCCAAATTATTTGAAGGTTTTTGCTAAAATAACAAATTAGCGCTCACCTTAGCCAAACCCACAAATATTTGTACAATTAAACAGCAAGCTTTGTAGTCAAGAGTAGAAAAAAATTCTCTTGTATGTTGCGGCACCAAACATTTTTTTTTTGTCCTACTAGATTAAATAAGATTAACCAATCAGATAAAAAGAACAACACTAAATGTTTTAAACAATAAATTAAAGCCTTCTTTTTTAGGAATGCATAGTTCATTAGCTTTGATATTTGGGAAGGCTGAGGTGCTGTGGAGGTAGGATGGGATAAGGTCTTACTGGCAGTCGTATCTGTGGGTTTCAGAGGATTAGGGAGGGCAGCTGCAGGTGGGTCACAGCCATGTGGACAGAGAGCAAGCAAGGTGCCACCCTCAGCTCTGCCTCTTGGAAATGCCTTTTCCAGGCCTTATTGTGATGGAAGTGACCTGCACTCCAGTCTTCCTTCCTTTTGCCTCCTGCCCATTGTAGGCAACTGGGAAGAACCAAACATCCTAACAGGGAGGGCGATGAACTGTCTCCTGCACCCAGGGCAGCCCCAAGAAGAGCTCCAGCAGGGAGGGAGCAGGAGAGCACTGCATGCCAAGCAGTGCCCGGCTGTGTGAGGGAGCAGGAGGCTCAGCTGTAGGCACAGGGCAGTGTTTGTGGGGGTCCCTGGCCTGCAGACACCCCTCCTTGCTAGAGCAGGACAGCAGTGGCATTTGGGTTCTGTGCCAGTGCCCACTTACTATTTCCCGTGGTGCTGGAGATGTGGGAAAGGGGGTGTCTGACCATCAGAAGGGAATGAGCTGTTCCAGGGGTGATACCTCATCCCTCTATTGATGGCTGTAACTCATTACTGATTATTGATGGATGTAACTCATTCATACCCTCTGCAATTCACTGCGGGCAAGGGAAGGCCAAATACTTGTAAAGTAGCTTTAAAGTGATGTATGTAGGTGACAGAGTAACCCCCTCCTCTGGCCCCCACCCCACCAACCAAACACTGCATTTTCTGAAAGTGTTGACATACCAGAAACTATTCCATTGCTTTCACATAGAATTTCAGCTTTTCTGTTTCCAGGGATATTTTCATAAAGACGTGGTCTTTATTGCTGGAGAGATCATCTGCTCCTGCTGCTTATTCATCACTCGCAGCCATATAACACACAGTCCTCTGTGACATCATAATCATCTCCAGAGCAACTAATTATGATGCCACAATCACAGGAGTGACTTCAAGTGAGGAATAAGCAGCAGGAGCAAATGAACTTGCTAAGTAACAAATAGTCTGTTTTCAGGCAAATGTCCCTAGTAATAAAATAGGAGGAGAGGGAAAATTGACAGAAAACATGACACATGGCCAGAAATGTTCGTAAATAGAACATTTAACAAAGTTTTTCACAAACGCCTCTTTGATGTCACATGCTGTAACTAGCTTTTCTGGGCCAAATTCTGAAATCCTGGAACGACTCCAAGGATTTGAGTCACTTGTACTGGCAAGGGAACAAGTACACCAGATTACTTCCTATTTGCCCCGGTGCAGCTGAACCTCCCATGGAAATAGAATGAAGGTGATAGCACGAGGGGCTTTCGTGTTCAGATAAGGTGAAAGACAAGAAAAAGGATCCGAATTTAGAATTCTCAAACACCAATGGCCTCAAACTGATTTAAAATTTGGTTTTGTAGAGCCAATGGCTATTCATACATAGGCATGAGAAAGAACTCACCCATTCGCCTGTGTTACATGCTACCATCATCTTGAAAAGGTGGCCTGAATAAGATGAAATGGTAGTGGTCACTGTGGCAGGAAAGTACCGTGGCAAAGCTCAGGTTTCTGGTGAATCCACTTGGTCTCAAATCAGAGGCAAAAATAAGGAGAAGATCTTTAGGAAACCGAAGCCCGGGCGAAGAAGGAGGTGGTTGGTTTTTGCCTGTTTTTTTTTTTTTTTAATTTACAGAAGTATACTGTACATTGAACAACACCAGATGTCCTAGGAGTGAATGCAGGGCTGTAATTCACTCCGGAGGCTCTGCTGCTGTTCATAAAGCGCTCGGGAGCCGCCTGACATCCGCAGAGGCCCGCCGGTGAATTACAGCCCCCTGCCCACACTGGGACCATCCATTACTGCCTGCACTGGGCAGCCGAGCACTTGGCTCGGGGCACCAACTGGTTTGCAGGCAGATTGGTGTTGAAGGAAGGATTTGCAGTAATCAGGGGTGGGTTTTCCCGCACACCTTTGCTGCTGACGGGGTGGGGTGTGCAGGAGCGCGGGCACCGCAGGCTCGGCTGCTGGGGCTTTGGGATTTGCTGCTGGAGCAGGAGCAAGGAGCTCTGAGGAGCATCTTAAACCTCCAGCAGAACATCCTGCCTGACTTCATTTCTGCTCGTGAGACACCAGGAGAGCAGCAAAGGACATTAATGCCCACAAAATGGTCTGGGGAACAGGTGTTAGAGCCGATGGCAGGTTACAACAAACCTGGAGGCTCCAAGAAATAGCCATTTCCCACCTACTAGAGAATAGCCCAGATGGTAGATATTCTGATATCAGTGAATCTTTAATACTGTCTCATAAAGGTTTAAAATGCAGTTCAGTTTCAGCACAGTTATAAACTCACATCTTACAGTCATACCAAAAGCTCCTTTAATACAATATGGCTGCTTGCACTAAAGGCAACTTAAACTAAGGATCACTAGTAAATCATCTGGTTTATGCTCAGTTTCTTTGAAAAAGTATTTCACAGATGCAGTCATGTTGTTCTCAGTATTTTTCTTCCGGGATTTGAGTAATCCACAGTCCCTTCTCACTTTACTAGATACCTAAAATGCTACATAGTGGAAGAAAATTTGGCCAGAATTCTTCACTTGAAAGGAATATTCCATTTATTTCAGAATCCCTAAAAGCTACAGAAAACCTCCCCAACCCCCCAGAAGCCTTTACTAGCACTCCTGTCCCCAGGCCCCACTGCCACATCTCCCATAATTACCACTCCCCAGAGGCTGCTTCCAAAGCCATCTATCTGGAACAGGCACAGCTGAAAGGAGTGGGAGGAGAGCAGTGACTCAGCACTACAGACTAGTGCAATTTGCTCGCCTTTTATTCCCACTTCACCATTAAGAATTTAGCCAGAAAGGTTAAAACGAGGAACACGGCCAAAAAAAATAGATATGCAGAGAAAACTATTTTGTGTGTACGTTGGGGCTTTTGATTTACTTCGCTAGGTTTTTCTTTTGCAAAGCTTTGGAGAAGGGTTGGGCTATAAAAAACTACCTTTTAGGTGAACCTATTACAACGGGCCAGGTAGCTGCTAGGAATAAATTAGGGAAATCCTATGATAGCTTTTATCAGTGTCTTGAAGAGTTATATTTTAACTACTTCTTTGTTTTCAACACAAAGGAGCTGGTGTTAGGCATCAAATGGAGAAGAGGAAAGAAATAGCATGCTAATGTAATTCCTGGTCAGATGACACAAAGTCAGAAGAAGTTGCACGTGTGAGTGGAGACAGAAAAATTACAATAGGCTGCAGAGTCTAGAAGCGTTGGCAAAAGGGCAGAAAGGGATGCAGTGTGGGGAAAAGCAGTAGCTCAGATAGAACAGAGGCAACTGATCCAGAACACTGAAATTCAATGGAAAGCAAAAATATGGGAAGAATTGCTCTGTAAAAAAAAAAATTAAAAATGAAATGTTGTTGCTGGGCAGTAATTAGACATGGGTTTGAATTGCACATAAATCAGCTGAACAAACAAAGAAAGGAGGACAAAGTGTAATATCTGACTGTGTAAGGGCACCAGGAGTAGGGACAGAGATTCTCAAGAAACTGTTTGGGTTTCTGAGTATCACATGAGCAAAGGGACAAAAAAAATTAATCCAATGACTTCCAAAGAAGTCATCAACTTCTTTGAGTCTTTTATCCTCTGCCTTACAATCAGTGATGGATTCTTCTGATTGGAAGAACCTTCTTCCCTAGGTTGAGAGCAGTAGAGGAAAATAGTTGGGCTGCCCCAGGTCTGCCTCTGCCCACCTGTGTGCAGGTGCTGGGTGTTACTCAGGTGCCCTGTTCCCATCACCTCTGCTGACAGCACGTACAGACCAGCACTGCAGGGCTTTTTCTGGCAGAAGAAACACTAGTCTCAAACCACTCATCTGCATGTTAAGCTGTATTTAGAACAAATCATTTTAAAGCAAAACAACAACAAAAACAACAAAAGAGCCGTGATGATTTTTTGCTAGATTTTTAACAAAATGTTTGATGTTGTAGAGATTTCCAAACAATTAATGTGAAATTGGGGATTGTTGTTCCCATGATTTATTTACCATCTATAGAGAACTCAGCTGTGGTGCTGCTGCTGTTGCTGCTTCTCCTGCTGCATTTAGAGCTGGGAACTGGTAAGCTCTTTGTTGGGGAGGTTTCCATTGATGGGAGTGTGCTGGAACCACAAGGTTCAAGCTCTAGCAGCGTGGAACAGTCACTTCAACAGAGCACGTGCAGAAGAGTCTGGCTTGGGGTGTTGATTCCTTCTCTCTCCTGTGTAACGTGGGAAGGCCTGAGGAGTGCAGGACTTGCTTCTGTGGTAAGGGAATGAGTGCCATTCAGCTGAGGAACAAGCAGATGAGCTGTAGTCAAGGGCTGTTCCTCATCTAGAATTTGTACATTATTTTTTTTTTACCACTGCTGCTAAGAATCCTATTTCCCTGTCCCTTGTTTTAACCCTGTAGGGCTGCTTTTAATGGTGGCAACGTAGCCAGAGTTGGACCTAGTAACAGCCATCATATAGAAAAATCTGGATGCAGCTCCACATAAAGAAACCAGACTGGGGATTCTACAGACTTGTAAAGGTGAAATAAGGAAGGTGTGAAGTTAGGGGGCTGATTTATGGGTGGAAATCTAGTGCCAAGAATATTGTTCTGGGCCTGGCTCCTAGAGGCAAGATTTGTTAGCAGAAACTGTCTCTTCACATTTATGCCCAACTAAATAATTGCTAAACAATTCCAGCTCTCCTCTGGACACCGAGGACCAGGCCTGGCCCTGGGTGGCTGAGGAGGGTGGTATATTGGTATTTTATAGAGCATTCCACTCACTGTGACACTCACAGCTTTGAGGATGTAATTAAGCTCCTTTGCACAGCACCCTTCAGGCTCTGGCATTGGAGCCCTTCTTTTAGAAGCGAGTTCTTTAAAATAAGTGAACCTCTTGAAAGCAATGTGTTGGATGTTATTTGGGAATTGGTGAGGAAAGTTGTGCTTTTCAGCTCTGATTGTGTACTCTGCTTTGCCTGAACTCTATTGTAGGCAGCTAACAACTTTGTGAGTGAGATTATACTATTGCTGTCATTATTTAGGCTTCCTCAGCTTAGGGAGAAGATGTTTTAAAATGTGCTTTTTACCATGTTGGCTAATACTCACTGTGCTCAAGATTAATGGTGGGCTCCCTGTAAGGAGTTTTTTATGGAGAGACTCTAGAAGAAATTACCTCTTATGAACATACAGGGAAGAGAGAGCCTCATCACTCAATGCAGCTGGGAGACAGACATCTACAGCACAATATTCTTGTGTTTTCCTCATCTCAGAGCAGTGTTGCAGTGATGTGGCAAAGGGGACTATTTCGAGTTTATGATCACAAAACAAAGAAACATTTTAAAGGGACCTTGTCGAGATGGGGGATCCACTGTTGGTGCAGACCCTCCAACCATCTGGCTGTTGGTTACCCCTCTCCTCTTCCCTGGACCATCCCCTCCTCCCCACAACACCCCTTCTGCGACTCTGGACTTAGCCCACTGCTGGGAGGCAGAAAGACAGCAGCTGCAGGCAAAGGGAGAGCTGATGCTGGGTGTTGGCAGGGCTGCAGGGGGGAGCAGTGCCATGGGCTGCTCACACAGTGCTGTGGGATCCGGGGCTGGGGACACCCAGTGGCCTGCTCTTCGGCGAGACAGGGGCTCAGCTCTTCCAGAGTATTGCTGTCTCAGGGGTGACATGGACAACCAGCTGCTAGGAAGATGGGGTTTCCCAGATACAGGCTGGGGGGTTGTGCAGGCTTTCCCACGCTTGGCTCTGGGACTGACCTGCCGTGGGTCCCACAGGGGAACAAACCCTCTCCTTGCTTTGCCTTTGCTCAGACTGACCCCACCAGACAGACCTGCCGTGAGTCCCACAGGGGAAACAAAACCTCTCCTTGCTTTGCCTTTGCTCACACCCTTTCCTAAGCACTGAACAGCCAGAGGCACCCTGTCCAAAGGGGAGAGACAGAACTGTGACATCAACAAATGACTGCAAAAAAAAGCACCCTAAAAACTAAAGATTCTTGATCTTCTGGACTCCAAGACTTTACTGGATTCATGGAAGATAAGATATCTCGTATCAATTACATGTACAAAGCAGCACCTATCTTCTGAACCAGATATATTTTGAATATTTATGCAGAAACAGCTCCTTTATGCATTCTCAAATGTTCCTGATTTAGTTTAATCAATTAAAACAACATTAACTGCATTTGAATATCTCAGCTCTTTCTCTTATCAATATAATTCTCAAATGTTTTCTTTTCAGAGCCCAAGGTGATGAAAAATAGATTCATTTACTCTATTACTTCTTATAATTGTGGCTCCAAGAATTTTTTTCCCTAATTTTGAAGCCACAAGAAGACTTTATGTGGCTCTAAAACTGCTGTTGGTTTTCATACCACAATACTCAAGGGCATATCTCTCCTTCAGGCTGCTATTGTTTGCAATCTGGAGATAAAGGCACACTTGATAAAACTCTTTTAATGATGTTAATATTAATACTTTGGCGGAATACTTTATCCTCTAGTAATAGCTTTAAAGAGTTTGTCGAGATTTTGTCATCTCATACATTTTAATAGAAAATTAGGTTTGTGATTAACAAGAAAAATATATCTACCTGTTACTTTATTTTACTTACAGTGTCATGTAACGGCTGCCAGTGGAATAATGTATACCTTGCACCATATGTAGCTCAGCACTGGTGGTGAATACGAGATGCTCCAGCCAGGGAGGGAGGTGCACACCAGACAGCAGCATTAGCACAGGCTCTGCCAGTCCCCTGGGAAGCTCTTCATGGAGGGAACCTGCTCTGAGGACACCGTGAAGAGCTTCTGCCTGGAAGAGGTAAAGGTCTGATCTCACACAGCTGCTCTGGTAGTGCCCAGGCAGGGAGGAGGCCATTTTCATAGCTGTGAGCCAGCCCAGGCTCTGGAGATAAGCCAGGAGCTCCTAGGTTCTGCCTCTCCGCTCCTTTGGAAAGTTTTTGGAATGGCAGCTGGAAAGCATGGTGAGGAAGACAGAGGAGCCTCCATCTGTGGAGGGCTGTGTCAGCTGGAAGCAGCAGCAGTGTGACTGCAGGCCCTCAGCCATGCAGTGTCCCATGGAAGCAGCTCAGGGTGGTCCCAGAGCAGGGATCTCACACTGGCTTCAGCCCCTGAGCAGCACAGCATGGCACCCGGATCAGTGCAGGGGGCTGCTCCCACAGAGCCAGGATACACAAGCAGTTGGGGTGCTCAGGGATGTGCTTTGCCGCTGCCTGTCTCAGCCATGGTGCTCACTCTGCTCTCTCCTTTGGTTCCCACTTGTAACCCACTTTTTCCATACTTGCCCCAGTCTCAAACCAGCCATCTCCCAGGCTTTAGGTAGTCAGTCACATCTCACTGCACTGCCTGGCTTAGACACAGGGATACCAGGGACATTTCAGGCCCCCAGCTGCCTAACAGGGGGAGGCAGCATCTGCCCTGTAGGCCAGATTTCACTGCCTGGGGGAGAGCAGGTGCCCAACCCTGGTCCCCTTGGTGGGGGGCAGAGCTGCTCTGCCCAGCACAGGCTGCCCCGCAGTGATGGGTGACATGGCTCTCCTTGCACAGGTCAGTCACTTCGGAGTGGATGCTGCTGCATTCCCAGCTGCATCTCTTACTGGGGCTGCCACGTGAGGGCTGGTGAAGACAGCCAGGGGGGAGTGCTGTGCCAGTAGCAGCCCTGGTAAATTAAGTGCTGATGGGCCTGAGCAGTAAGATTTTGGTATGGATCTGAATTTTGAACAGCTCGAGTTCGAGGGAGCTGGGATCCTGATTTTGGGCTCTGTCCCATTTAGAATTACAGCAAATGAACCCATCACCATTTTGAACCCAATGTTTCACACTGTGATAGTGGCTGTGGGAACACTTGATCAGCTGCTGTCAGTCAGAGCAATAAATTGGCCAGCTTTGTGTCAGCTGATGAAAATGCTGCAGGAAAAAGTGCAGGCTTTAAATGTCCTTTGGTCTTTTTACTCTCGGGATGAAAAAAAAAAAAGATTTTCATAATAATATAAATAAGAACAAATTCCCCAGCTTCCCTGCTCTTTCAAGCTGGTAAAACAATCATCTCCTCCTCCTGCACTGCTCATCAGACCCCTGTTCTTTGTGTCACAGCCAAGTATAGCAAAGCCACTGCACATCAGGAAAAACAAACATTCTCTTCTTGCTTGTCATTTGGGGTTATCTTAACCCTAGTCTAGCTCTGTGCCACTTTGCAGAGCCTCATTACACAGCCCAGCTATTTCTTCACCTGGAAGAGCTTGCCTTGTCCTCTAGAACTGCTCAGAGAGGAAGAAGTTTGCATCCCTCATGTTTGGAAGGATTTTTATCTTAATACCAGACAGTGCAGGATTCATCTTTCATAATGAGCTTCCACCAGGAGTCAGGATGAGCCTTTAACCCTGTTAGAGGTGGTTGAATGTTTCAGTGAAAGATAATCCTGCATGGAGTTCCCTAAAAAACTCCAAAACTTTGTGCAAACCAGTAGAAGTGACAGTGCTGGTAGCTCAAGATCAGTCTGAGTCTTTGGGCTGTTCCGAGTTCTCATGTTATCTTGCAGGTACATCATCCAGTGTGCAGCTTCCAGGTGGTGTTTTAGTGCTGTGTGTAGCCCGAGAGTAAAGCTGCACTGCAAAATTCAGTGTATGCTCCTTGCAGGAGCTGCAGAGAAGCTGCCAGGGAGTGGAGCATGGCAGGAAGCCTTCATTTTGCATTAATAGAATACAGACTGGGTGGTAGCCTTTGTTTATTTAGCCAGGAGCTGGGCTCTTATGTCCACTAAGCTTGACAATCTTCAGTCTTGTCTCCTTGCCCCACGCTAGATGTCCTACAGTTATGAGCATTAGAAATACAGAGCTAGCAAAAAAGAGCTATTTCCTGCTGTATACTCAGTATTCATGACACTACATTTCTCCTCTCTCTTTCTGCTGTCCCAGGATTAATTGATACTATTTTTTAGACATCTATGGCCAGTGAACCCATCAGGTTTTTTGATTGTTATTCTATACACAATAGTTATTCCTGGAATTTCTCTCTTTTCATTTTTTCCCATCACTTCTCCTCCATGTAGTTCATTGCCCAGAGTAACCTTGCTATCAAAAATAATGGGCTTTCTGAGAGACTAAATCCCTTCTTCTAAGAATAATCCCAATTGCCTCAAGACCCCATATGGCTTCCATGAGATTACTTGATTAACTAATGGTTTCTTTATCTTGCCTTACTGTCTCTTTCAATCCATCTGGTAATCCAGGGTTATAATTGGTGACAAATACTTTGTTAATTTGCTTTTGCAATTCAAAAAGAAAAAAGTAGCAATTGAATAAGTGGTTCTTCTTTCTCACCTTGTAAATCTATCACTCTTTGACAACTCAGATCCTGATGAAAAGTTCTGGCAAAATGTTGAAGTATTTTCATTTTATTGTCTCTTTGAAGCTTCATTTTCCTTATTATAAATTTACTGGACTTAACTAATGCCCGACAGTAAGTCTAACCTGGTTTTGTCACAACTATGACGTAGTAAACATGGTTATTGTGAGGATGCCGTGTCTGCCTTGCCAGTGCCACCATGTGCTGTGGTCCTTCCCTGGCCTGCAGGGCTGCTTAGGCAGTTGTCTTTTTCCAGTCTAGGGAGAACTTGAGCTGTGACGAGGTGATAAACTGTAATAGGATTGCTGCCTACAGAATGCTCACAGCAGTTCTGAGCTAATAACTTTAGTTAAAGATATTAGACATTCTTGAAGGAAGCATGCCCAAAGAAAGAGTGATCTCAGTTCCATACAGAACAATAGATGACCAACTTAAAGGCTAACTGATGAGTGCAGATGTTCAGGGATCATGGCTAATTACATCAATAGCTGGCAACCACTGGATTCTAAGTGCCAGATGCTGTTTCGCAAAAATAAGTGATGCTGCTCCTATCCAAGAGGCTGCCACCTCTGTCAAGAAGCTAATAGAAGAGTTTGGAGTCTCCGTGGAGCTGCACTGGAGCCAGCAATGGCACTTTGAAGCTGCCACGGTACAGACACAGCCTGGTGCCCGTGTGCCCGAGGCCCAGGCAGCAGTGAGGGGTGCTGGGTGCTCCCTGACAGTGGGCGATGGGAGATTGGGTATGGAAAATAGGGGGCTGTCTAAATGCAGCCCAAATGTGGAGCTAAACTATTGCAGTTGCTCTGTCACCTGCTGACCCCACCACAGCCAAGCAGGGGGGTGTGCAGAAAGAGAGGAGACTCCCAGGGGGGAATGAAATCAGCTCTAATGGAACAGCCAAACTCACAGCAGCATAAAGGAGCAAAGCTCTACTCACCCAGCCAGCACAGAGCATCCACACCCATGGGAAGGCCATCCAGGAGCAGGCAGAGGAACAGGGCCAGGAGAGCCCCACAAGAACAGAAGCCCCAGGAGGGCTCCTCTCCCTCAGCTTCCCTCTTTATATTGGGCATGATGTGGGTGGGCTGGGCTGGGCTGGGCTGGGCTGGGCTACACCTATACCTACACCTACACCTGTGGCCAGCTCAGTCTGCTGCCCTGGCTCACTCCACATGGCCAGTGGCCTTCAGACCATGGCAGGCCTGTGGCTCTGTCCCAGCAAACCAGGAGAGGTGCAGTGAAATGCTGACATTCTGAAAACACTGGAACAGTCCACTGTTGGTTCTGTGAATCACAGCACCCATCAAGCCTTGGGAGACTTGTGTCTGGTTATTCCCTTGTGTGTGGACGTTTGGGATGTGATCGTCCCTTGGCAGCAGCGTGAGTGGATCAGCTCTGCTGAGCTGCAGCCTGGTAGCTCTGCCTGTCTGCAGCAGGAGTTATTGCTCCATGTGTTTGAACAGTTTTACCTGCCCCACTGCATGCACCCAGCTCTCTGCTCCATGGGTGAGATTTCCCCAGGCACAAAGGTGGCTTGTCCCAGCCCAGGAGGGAGGCAGGCTGGGCAGGAGGAGCCTGAGCTGGCAGGACAGTGCAGATACATCCACGTTGGCCGAGTTCCCTCTTCTTTCTGAGAGTCTTGGAATGGACCCCTGGAGACTTGTGCAAACAGAGGCTTGTGGGTATTAGCCGTGAAGGAAAGAAATATTCCACAGTAGTTTCGCATTAAAATTTTTAAGTAGCCTGGTCACAATGACCCCTATTCTGAGAGAACATTTGTGCAGGAAAAATGGGACATTCCTTATAGAACAGTGGCCATTTTTATTGATGATTCTTTATCCTTTCATTGCTGTTCTGCTTGTCCATACTCACTGTGTTTGCCTCTTACATCGAAAGCTGATCACAGAAATCAAACACCTACCAAAGAATGGAAAGAATCATAGGGAAAAAAACCCAAAGAAGTAGTGGGTGCTGAGGGCTCTGGAGTTTTAGTTCTTAACCACAAGACCAACTCATCTTCCATTTCATCCTAGTAAACGCAACCTGACCAGCAGTGTGGGCAATGCAGGCATGGTGAAACTCAGTGCCAAACTTCTATTCTTTGCAGGTTTTGTGATACATTCTGTTTTCCTCTGAATTTCAAGTGTGCCAGCTCTCTTATGAAGGCAACACTTCCTTTGAAATGGAGAATAAAAACCCAGACATTGTAGAAGTGACTGCATTTCAAGTGGGAAAGAGCAGCACAGTTGCCATAATAAAGTCAGTCCTGCAGTTCCAGTGAAACAAGGTGGAATTTAGTACTGAAAAAGGCAAAGCCTTTGCCTGTTAGAAATGATGAGAGTCATTTCTAGCTCCTGACACCTCACCCAGGGCTTTCTCTCAAGGAGATTCTCCCTTGAGTGAGAGGTGCCTCATCATGTGCTGAAGCACTTGCCACACTCCTGCCTTCTGGAACTGCCTTTAGCCATGACTCTTACTACCCTGCTGTTTACTCACATTTAAGATTAAGAAATTATTCATTGTTTAATACAGCATGTAATGCCTCCCCTAGAAAACACCTCCTCTGTGCAAACATCCCATGTATTTATTATGAATGAAACTCATTAATAAGTAGTGCAATCAATATTTGAGCTCTGGCAATGGGAGTGCTGCAGGCTGCCGTTTGGCTGCTATTCATCTTCGTGTCAGGATTTGGAGAACAGGTTGTACTGCAGCAGAGGGATCAATTCCCACCAGGCAGAAGCAGAAGTCACCTGTTTTGCCATCTATCTCCTAAATCTTTCATGTCTCCTGCACACTGGCTGCAGACACCAGCCATGGCTGGCTACTGGCTTCACGTTCCCACTCTCCCCACCACTGTGCTTATGCCCCTCAAGAAGATTTTATGTTATTTTAATGACTCCCCATTCCATCCCTTTCTACTCAGAATTTCCTCATGCTTAACCAAACACTCCCTGCCATCCACACTTCATGGTGTGTGAGGCACTTCAGCTTAGTCTTAGCTTAGAACAAGTTGAAGATGTAAGTAACTGATGGAAATTTTGAGGGTAAAACTCTGGTGTGTTTTCCACTGGCTGTTTTTATTGATGTATTCTTCCATTATGAGCTGGGTACGTGGAGACTGCCTTGTGCATCCAGACAAACCCAGACCCCACAGCCAGGGCTGTAATGTGAGAGTGAAGGGAGTGAGTAAAGGATCAGGTCTGTAGGGAATGAAAGAGGATCCCAGTCTGAGCTCTTGGCAAGGTGTGAGGTGCAGCATAACTGAGAGTGGCTGCATGGAACAGCTCAGGCCCTCCCTGGCTGTGCTGGAGCTCTCGTGGGGAAGCAGCTCTGGGAGCCCTCAGGCTGGTGTTGGCCTTGGTAGGTCCCTGCACAGACTGTGGTGCTGGACACGTGCCCTGCACTGTGGGCTGAGCAGCTCCTGAGTGAGCAGCCCCCCATCCTCAGACCCTCACCCATCCTGTCAGGGCTGCTCCCTGCCCTGCTCTGCTGCTGCCCCGTGCACGGCTCCACCTTCCACCAAGTGCCTCCTCCAGAGAGCTCTGCTGTGAAGAAATTCCACACAAATAAATAAGCTGCACACTTAGCAGATCTGCCCAGGGACAGATGTTTTTATTATGGTTGGGATAAGAAATAACTGAATTCAATGCAAAATTAATTCAGCCGGTTTGCAGTGTTTCTTGCATTTCTCCTGGCAGATCTTTGAGTGGTGTCCTTGGGAACCCTCAGTGATTCCTTTTAGTCAATTCTTAACCTTTATAAACTCAAATTTCTTTTCTTGGACGTGAAATTGCACCTGATCTGTTCCTTTTTTTATTCTTTATCCTTATATTAATTCTTTTTAAACGCCCATTCTACATCTCTTGTCTTTGTGGTTGGTTTGGGTTGTTTTGGTTGTTTTTTTGTTTGGTTTGTTTGTTTTCTGAGAGAAGAAAACTCACTGCACCAAGCCTTATTCTACACAAAGCAGGGCAGGAGCCATACTACTATTTGTAATCCTACCAGTTTGTGGGCACTTTATAAATTGAAAACTCAGTGTTTTCTTTTGAGGCTGTTAAGCAGTAAAATACCTATGTGTTCCTGTAGGAAAAACAGGTAGAGGTTTCCTGGTTCATTTTCTGCTCTGGCTCTAGAAACCTTCTGCTCTCCTGATTTTTTTCACTTTTTTAATATAGGTATGTAAGACCCACGTTGGCACAGCAGTCCAAAGCAGCCTGTGTAAATCTGTGTCACCCAAACAAGCAGAGACACAGAGACACTGTGCTGTAGAGCAGCTGAGGCACCAGCTGAGGCTGGCCATAAATCCTGGGGGTCTTGACTTGAGGCTGCCTCCTTTCCCAGGGCTGGGTGGTATCCCGGGCAGCCCACAGCCAGTGCCAGTCCCTGGAGAGCTGGGGGGCTTGTGCTGTGTTCCCTCCTGAGGGGCTTTGCTTCACTCTGCTGCTGCTGGGTCAGTGCTTGAGCAGTCTGCAGACACTTTACCCACACTGTAGTTTTCATACTTCTTTTTTTCACTATTTCCATCCTTAAGGTATGCCATTAATCTAATAAGTACTACTTCAAGCTCGTAGTTGAACTTCATTTTTAAGTAAGAATATTCTTCTCTTGTAAGCATCACTGAAGGCTTCTACACAGGGAAAAAAAAGCAGAGGTACCTGCTGAACTGTCTCAGCGTCCTCTGCTAGAGCCATCTTGAAAGCACTCCTCTGAGTAATAGTACTAATTAAATCCTGCAATGCTTATTCAGTCTTCTGTCCATAAAAACTCCCACTGATGGGATCTGAGAGTCCTCTGAAAAGCAGGGCTAACTTTATTTATGTGTGTAGATATGGAGCCAAGTGCCCAGTGTTACACAGCCTGCTGCAAAGTGTTGGCCTCTGTGCTCCAGGAGCAGGAGCAGGAGACACAGAGATGGACTGGCAATGGAATAGGGTCTCCTCAGCCTCCTGCAGTATACAGATGTAAACTACATACAGATCTCTACTGATGGGTACAGTTGATGTATTTCAAGGGCAAAAAAAGAAGCACTGAAATGATAGAAAAGGAAATTAATAGTGACTGATTCCACAACGTAGAAGGAATCTGTGGGACATGAGTTCAAGGTAATGCTCTGTTCCTAAACATTTTTAACTCTAGACAAAAGCTCTATACAAAGCCATCAATACCAGAAAAAGTGATTTGTTGAAACACTGTTTTGATTTAAAAAAACCCAAACCACCTAAACAACAAACCCAAACCAGAAAAAATATCTATACAGTAATGTGAGGTGGTCCTGTTGCATATGGATAGTAGCAAACTGATGTGATGGTTGGTGAGTGGCCCATGACACGATGGTGATTGTTCTCTAAGCTGTGTCTGGATATCTGAGGCCTTGTCCTGTCCAAATTCCAGTGAGCTGAGTAGTGGAGGGTTTTTCCTTACTGATGTAGGTGTTGTTAGGAGGAGTTTTGTGATCTGTCTGGGTCTTCCCAGGATTTGAGGTGATGCCTACATTCCTGTACGTGACCTTCTGCAGTGTGTCCTGGCCATTCCACTGGCCTGTGGCACACCCTGGCACCTCTGAAAATCCAATGGAAAATCAATGACTGTGGCTCCAAAGACAGAGATTTTCCAGGCTGGCTGCTTGCATTCTGATGGTGAGGATTTCTGAGTTCTGAATGTTAAGCATCTGAATCCCTTTGGCCTTGCAAAGCGACAGGGGCTGGGAAGGAACGGAGATGGTTGCTGTGTAGCACTTGGAAGAATATCAGGTGGTTTATTTTCCCTGTTCATCCAGCTGCTCAGCCATTTACCATCCTAATAAGTGTAAGTAGGCAACCTTCTGTTTCCCTGAGGAGCCTGGATGGGCTGTGGCTGCGTGGATTGGCCTGCAGGAGACAAAATACCACTAGCAGGGGTCGTGCTGGTGCACTGACATTCGCTTGGGGAGGGGAATGTGCCATCTCTGTCCATCTCCTCAGTCTTTTCCAGGCCATTTCTGTCCCTCCTGCAAAACTCTGGTGTTAGACCCCCCACCTGCAGGGAAACCCCCTCACCTCCATGGGCATCACCCCAGCATGGAACTGGGGCTGGTGCAGCTCAGACGCGCCCAGCAAGCTGCTTGGCATGCAGTGAGGCTGCTGTGCTTGGCAGCTCAGTGTGGTGGCTAATCAGCATGTGCTGGAGCACAGGCAGCACAGTTTAGAGTGAACTGACCCCCACATGGCCCTTCTGGACAGAAGCGAGGGTCAGATGACAGAAAACCTCACAACTGGGGTGTCTGGGATGGATGGAAGGTCTGTGGTTTGCTCCTGGCTGCAGGTAGCCCCTGCATGGCAAAGGCCACCTGGGCCCCTGCCCACAGAGCAGTGGCTTTGGACCCTGCTGGCAGCCCATCCCATCCCCATCCCCATGCCCATCCCATCCCCACGCCCATCCCATCCCCATGCCCATGCCCATGCCCATCCCCATCCCCATCCCCATGCCCATCCCATCCCCATCCCCATGCCCATCCCCATCCCATGCCACCCCTGCCCCAGCCTGCGGGCGAGCTGGAGGGCTGGCAAGCCCTGGGATAATCCACTCTCCCTCAGCCTGCCACAGCTTTGTCTCTGGGGACAGGGATGTTTATCTGGTGTCAGCTCTATCAGGTTGACATTAATATCACCAGTGATTAGTGATTTTACAAATCAGGCATGAGCTGCAGTTTGAAACTGATTTTAGCAACCCGAGCACACTGCCACTGGCAAAGGAAAGCAAGTTTTGCAACAGCAGTATTTTCACAGAGTCATGGAATGGCTGGGGCTGGAAGGGACCTTAGAGATCACATCATTGAACCCCCCAGCATGGGCAGGGACACTCCTAGCTAGACCAGGTTGCCCAGGGCCTCATCCAGCCTGGCCTTGAGCACCTCCAGCACCACGACCCCCCTGCGCAGTCTGTGCCAGTCTCACCACCCTCATACTGAAGAACTTTTTCCTAAGATCCAATCTAAACCTTTTTTCCCTCAGTTTAAAGCCGTTCTGATGAATAGGAGAGAGCAATAGGCTCTAGCTGCTCTACCTGATGCTAAGCACTTTGTATTGTGCTTTAAAGAAACCATGAATTTTGTTGTAGTTTCTCTCTCTTTCTTTTTTTCCTTCTTAGTAGTAGAAGATCCATTTTTCTGTCTGGACAGAACACAGGAGAGAACCTCTCAGGCTTGTAATTCCCTCCAACAGACAGTGAGCTTGCAAAGCAGTGATGGGCTTCTGTGAATGAGGATACATAGGCTCTCTGAACTTCAGTGTAAACCCACAGTGTATCCTGCAGCCTCCTCCTGTGCTTAGGTCCAGCTGGAACTTGCCAAAGACTGGCTCAGTGAGTGACTTCCTCACGAGCTTAGGAACAAGTAGACATAAAATCCAAATACTAAACAAACAACTCAAGTCCATTTTCTCTTGTCCTATCACTTGTGAAATCCTCTGCAGGCTGCTGGGTGCTCTCTGTGGGAGGAGGAGGAGGAGGAGGGAGCAGGTCCCAGGAGCTTTACAGAAGGCAGAGGACAGGGAGCATCCGAGTGCAGGTTGCCCCCAGGCTGAAGTGTGGGGCTGCTGGGGGAGCAGGAATGCTGCTGCTGGCCCAGAGAGCTTCACGTGAGCCCTGATCCACTCAGCCCCAGCCCCAGCCTTTCCAGAGACAGGGCTTGGGCAGGGCCTGCTCGTGCTCCCAGCCAGGAGTCACACTGACACAGGGTGCACGCTTCAGGGAGGATTTGTGATCTATACTTAGGGTGCTCACTATTAATAGCAGGACCTTTGCAGAGATATGTGATAGCTCATTAACATTCTTCCCGGGACCTTCTCTGTTTAGATGTGTGGATAATGCTGTCTTCTGGTACAAGTGCTCAGAAAGAAAACTCTAATATAATCGTCAAATTAGCTGCAGAATAATAAGCTTCATTACAGCTAGCCAGCTACCCCAGCCTTCTGCTTTCAGCAATGAACTACAAGCTCTTCGTGTGCAGTCACTGCTGTGACACGGCAGCTGAGCTGGGGGGTGACCCTGCTGCCACCAGCCTGGCCCTGCAGACCCCCATGGCCCCCCCAGCCACGGACTGCTCTGCACAACACAGACTGCATCTGCACCCAGAGTGCCTGTGCAGGCAGCTGGCAGAGTGTGGGGTCCAGTCTGCAGGCAGACAGGCCAGTCTGTGCCACCCTGTGTGCAGGGACAATGACAACCTGCTCAGAGGAGCCTCAGGGCAGCCTGTGTGGAAAAATCCTCATTTCTCCTGGACTTCTGGATTTATTTCCCAGCAGCCCTTTGAGGAGCAGGGGCTCCACAGCCATGGTACCCTTCTCTGGGGTGATTCTCTCTGTCCTAGGTCAAGGCTGTCACTTTTTGTCCTCCTTTTGGGGGTTAGAGGTCTTTATGCTGATAGGATGTATTTCCCATGATGTTTGCTAGAATCCTCTCTGCTCTTTCAGGGCTGGTGTGACAGTAGAGTAGACAGAGGCATGAAGTGTTCTCAGCTCCACATCTGACTGGAAATCCCCACTGATTCCAGCAGAAGCTACCCCAGGTTTCCATCTTCCAGGCACCTGCAACTTTTCTCATTCTGGAAGGGGTCTTGTCACTGGGCTTGGCAACTGCCAAACCCTGTCTCTTCCAGGTGGAAAATCCTTTGCATAGTGGTCACCAAACACAAGGACTCAAGGGCCTTATGGAGTGCTGGCAGGATGGTGCCTTGCCTGTGGATGCCCAGGCCTAGCAAACTTTATGGGAGTCCAGAAGTCTGGAAAAGTCCAGCTGCTGTGCAAGAATGCTCAAAGAAAATTATTATTTTTTTGTTGTTGTTTGGAGTTTGCACGACTTTTTTGTGCAAGTGTTTTGAAATACCAGTTCAAAATGAACTGCAGTTTTGAATCTCTTCCAGACTTGGGAAAACCACATTTTTCTAGTAAAACAATAATTTTTCCACCATTTTTGGGGTTGTTTGTAATAATAAAATGTATGGGGGTTTTCTTGTGCTGCTCTAATCAGCTTTAATAATGATTAATACCAAACTGAGTCCAACAGCACCAATCCCGAGTCTTTATTGGCACGTGCCACAGTTAACTTGTCTATTACGTGCTGGCTCCAAAACCAGCCCATCCAGTCCAGGTACCATTAGCCCTTGCAGGTGCTGGTGGGAGGCAGGACAAATAAATGCTCTTTGGACACCCTGGCAGCTGATTGCCAAGGAGCTGGTGCAGGGGCCCTGGCAGTGCCAGCTAGCCAGGCTCCTGAGCTGCAGCAGGCACGCTGCCCTGCCAGCTTCTCAGGGCTCCAGGGCTCGGTGGCCGTCCTGCTCGGGGGTGCCCCGTGTCCCCGCAGCAGCCCCTCAGTGCCCGCTGGCCGGGGGGCCAGGGCTGGTGCTGCTGGGTCTCTGGAGGGTCTCGGGCACCCTGTCCCCGTGCAGAGCCCAGGCAGGGCTGTGTCTGCGCAGGGAGAGCCCGTCACTGAGGAGACAAGAGAACGAACGCTCGCAGCAGCATCAATCTTATAGAGCAGATGGATACAGTAATTAGAGCAAAAACAATTTTGCCAAGAATATTAACATTTCAACAGTTTATCAGAAAGGGGGTGTTGACACCGGTCAATAATTTCCTGATTATTGCAAAAACATCTGAAGTTGTTGACTATTTTGTGTGAAATAGGACAGACTAATTTTGGCCTCCTGACCTTGTTTACAGCAATGGGAGGTAGCATCGCCACCAAAATCTTTTTCAAACAAACCAACAAACAAACATGTGTTTTTCCATGATTTGAAGGTATTGTAGGCCATAAAGATGTATGGGGTTTCTAAGGAGCATATTTATTTATATTTTGCTCAGTCTCCCGATACTTGGGTGCACGCTGCAAAAAATTAAACAACTGTTGCCAACAGCTAGCACAAGTCAGGCTCGCCCAGTCCTCCCCCTCTTCCCCTGCCTGTGCTGGGAGCTCAAAACAAAGAACAACAATAAAAGAGAACTCGGGAGAATCCAGGTCCAGCAAAGTCTAGTATTTGTTTTCTCCCATCTGAGGGAAAAACTTTGTGAGACATGGGAGGAAATGCTGGAATAAAACGAGCATGGGTGAGGGTGGGACATTGGACTGCCACTAATGTGTGTTTGTCATCTCCTCATCTCCTGATTCCTTCTCTCCCCTGTGCTGCTACTGACTGCTTCTGCTGCTGTTCCCACTGGGGGGGCACCAATGTGCCATCGCTCCTGCCATCCCAGGTGGGTTTGAACACTGTGCTGCTCTGGAAGGATTTATGGCTGTGACAGTTGGGTCCTTTGCTGTCCCAGGGGCCCTGGTGGATCCGTGCCCCGGGGAGGCAGGTGAGCTCAGGGCAGCTCTAGGTGGCTGCCTACACCCTTGCTCACAGACTGAAGCCAGAAGCTGTAGGAATGAGTCTGACACCACTCCAGGTACCTTTAGGCTGAGGGAATATCTGCCCCAATAACAGCATCTAATGATGAGCTGAGGTGCAGAGCTGACAGGCAGAAGGAGCTTTCCTCTCATGCTCTGTGCATCTTTCTTACTCTTTGGCTGGTTCCATTATGACCCCACTGGGTGGGAGCTGGCTGTGGCATTGCAGCTCCTTTCCTCCAGCAGCAGGGAGTTCAGCTTTCCTCCTGCCATGTCTAGAGAAGGGAGCAGCTTCTCCCCCTGCCCTAGCAGAGTGGCCAGAGCCCATCAGGAGGGTGGCTCGGCAGCTGCAGTGGAAAAGGGGCAGCTGCTACTCACAGCTCCTGCAGCTGCTCATGCTGGACCCAGTGGGTTAAAAGTCTGGACTTAAAAATCCTTGTGAGAATAATTGTCCCATCTACTGTCTGTCTGGCAGGGGCTGTGATCAACAGCTGACATATTGATGAAATGGAGGAGACAATGGGGGACCAGATAGACTTCGAGTTGAAAAAAAAATAAGAGCAAGTGAAATTGAAGCTAAATCACTGGAAATCTGCCCCTTTGAATCTCTAAAGGTCAAGAGTACAGATCAGAGATCAAGTAGTGCAGGCGGTGGCTGGGGATTAAACGCTCTCAAGGGCCTGAGACAGCCTGAGTTTTGGCCTCCAAAGTTTGTGCAAAGCATGTCCCAGAAGGAGGCGTGGAGCAGGAGGGGGACGTGAAGCCAGGCCCTAGGCAGAGGGGGCAGATCTGCACGCTGGGACAGGGTGGCAGCCCCAGGGTCTGCCTGCACGGGGCTGATAGTCTGGATTAGGCTGTGCACCCTGGCTCAGAGAGGGCCGTGGCACACTGGCATGCAGGCACACTGCTTTGATCTGCTCTCCGGGTGCTCTGGGTGCCCAGCAGCGTGCTGGCAAAGCAGCCTGTGCTGCTGGGCTGCAGGGGCCATCCCTCTGCCCTCAGTGCTGCACAGCATCCACTGACAGCTCGGGGAGAGCTGGGGTCAAACCAGCACACTGTAACGTACACCCTGTTTTCTTACTCATCCCCCTGGAAGCCCTCACTCCTTTCTCCAGTGTGAACCTTTCCAGTGGGTTTTTGGGGCACAGCAAGGGAAGGTCAGCTAAGCCTGCCTGCAGGTGGGATGTGCAGGGGAGAAATGGCCCCGTCTGGTAGGTGAGCAGTGTCACAGGAACCTCCTGCTGCACAGAGATGGGAGCAGCGGCTGCACTGGTACCATGGCAATGACCAAAATGATCTGGGTAGAAATTTTTATGCTGGCATGTGTGGGAGGAACTCTTCTGTAAATATGAGGTGACCTGCTCCTCAATGAAATGACTCAGTTACACAATCTGCTGTGAACAAGGCAGGGAGTGAAGCACACAGACTGCACCCAGCACAGCTGACCAGGGCCAGGGAGAGTTCCTGGCTCGTCCCACTCGTGTCGCCAGGGGAGCTGCCATTTGGGCACGCTGCCCCCCAGCAGGAAGAGTTTCTGGGCCCCAGTGCCCGGCAGGGGGGGGTGGGACGGGGTGGCTTCCAGGGCCCTTGCCACCCCCAATAACCGGGGATCCGTGAACCAGCTTGGTAGCCCCGCGCGGGTCTCACTCCAGTAAACCTCTGTCTGTCCTGAATTGAGGTGCCCAAAAC